>JACGAQ010002444.1:0-41081 GCA_014119065.1 Orius insidiosus
ATCTGTCTCAAACCTACTATGGAGGGAGAGAGAAAGAGAATAAAAAAGGTAAAATGGAAAAACGTTTACTCAATTCAATGAATAAAAAGCTTTGGATGTTTTTGAAAAGAACCTCAGCTTTTTTTTTTCCAACGCCTTCAAAATCCCTTCAATGAGAAAAAATTACTAATTCGAGTTTATCAAAGGTTTTTTTTCAGTGAATGGAAAACAGTGTAGTCATTTTTCCTTTTAAGGAGGTATGATGGTTTTTAAGTGAGTTGCTTTGCAAATTTTTCTTTGATAACAACGGTTTTCGGTTTTTCCCTTCTATCTCGGAAACCTTCGCTCAAAACGAAAAAATGTCCTAAGTAAAAGTTATAGGTACTAAAATTTACTACAAAATATTTTATTAGTTTTTTCCGTCAGAGCAATACTTTAGGAGATATGGAAGTATTTAAGTTGGTTGCTTTGCAAATTTTTCGTTTTTACCAACGATTTTCGGTTTTTCCCTTCTATCTCGGAAACCGTCGCTCAAAACGAAAACGTCCTAAGTAAAAGTAGCTACGGAAATTTCCTACAAAAAATACTCATTGGTTTTCTGTCAGAGCAATACTGAAGGAGATATGAGGGTTCTTAAGTGAGTTGCTTGTACATTTTTCTTTGTTAACAACGGTTTTCGGTTTTTCCCTTCTATCTCGGAAATCGTCGCTCAAAACGAAAAAATGTGCTAAGTAAAAGTTGTAGGTACAAGATTTCCTACAAAAAATTTTTTTTATTATTTGCGTAAGAGCAATATTTAAGGAGTTATGAGGTTAAAACTAATAATCCTACAGAGCCTGTCTGAAAACTTAAACCTTCATATCTCCTAAAATATTGCTCTGACGGAAAAAACCAATAAGATATTTTATGTAGTAAATTTCCGTAGCTACAACTTTTACTTAGAACATTTTTTCGTTTTGAGCGACGGTTTCCAAGATAGAAGGGAAAAACCGAAAACCGTTGCTCACAACGAAAAATGTACAAAGCAACCAACTTAAAACCCTCATATCCCCTTAATTATTCGAGGCTCAGACGAACTTTCTTAAGTAAGTTAATATTTTCCTTAAGTTTAAGGGCCGTTCAAGTGAAATAAAACAAAATTAATAAAACTTTTCCTTAATTCCCCACTTGAATTATTCTTTCAAATTTTGAAATTTAAAATATTTTCGATGTAAAACAATATTTTCGACCTTGCTAAACTTTTTGAAGTAATTAAAAAATAAAAACTTTCTGGAAAATTGCTGAAAGTTTTTAACGAGTTTTAAATACCAACGGGAGACTCGCTTTTCCCTTTTTTCAGGACCTCAAGGCGTGATTAATTCACTGAAGTTTAATTGTTTTTTGTTTTAAGGTGGACAGTGAGGATAGAAGAGTTTCCTCGAATAAAAGGGCACCTTGAAAATTTATTTTTCTTTCATAAAATCAAGGATTCGTTGTATTAGGTGTACAAAATGAAACTCACAGGGTTTTGAATTTTGTAGATTTAGCCGAGTTTCATTTTGTCTAGTAGTTCATTTTTTCAAAATTTTGAACATTTTAGGCGTTAAAGTCCATCAAAAGTTGACCTTCTCCGTGTAAGAAGGTTATTGAAGTATAACCATTAAGAAGGTTAATTTTAAAGGCTTGTAAATCGTAAACCGTTACAGATATTGAAAAAATGCACTAAATAAAATCTGTTGGAAATTTAATTCTCTTTAATTTTTATTCTATTCATTTTTTCTCTAGGACGAACAGTTTTCAAGATAATTTATTTTAAAAAAAATTATTTTCCGAAAATGGTGCATGCTAGAAAAAAATAATTAAGAGAAAATTTATAGAGAATTAAATTTCCTACAGATTTTATTTAGTGCATTTTTTCAAAATTTTGAACATTTTAGGCGTTAAAGTCAATCAAAATTTGACCTTCTCCGTGTAAGAAGGTTATTGAAGTATAACCTTTAAGAAGGTTAATTTTTAAAGGCTTGTAAATCGTAAACCGTTACAGATATTGAAAAAATGCACTAAATAAAATCTGTTGGAAATTCAATTCTCTTTAATTTTATTCTATTCATTTTTTCTCTAGGACGAACAGTTTTCAAGATAAATTTATTTTAAAAAAAATTATTTTCCGAAAATGGTGCGTCCTAGAAAAAAATAATTAAGTACAAATTTATAGAGTATTAAATTTCCAACGGATTTCATTTTGTTCATTTTTCAAAATTTTGAACATTTTAGGCGTTAAAGTCCATCAAAAGTTGACCTTCTCCGTGTAAGAAGGTTATTGAAGTATAACCGTTAAGAAGGTTAATTTTTAAAGGCTTGTAAATCGTAAACCGTTACAGATATTGAAAAAATGCACTAAATAAAATCTGTTGGAAATTTAATTCTCTTTAATTTTTATTCTATTCATTTTTTCTCTAGGACGCACTGTTTTCAAGATAAATTTATTTTTAAAAAAAATATTTTCCGAAAATAGTGCATCGTAGGAAAAAATAATTAAGTGCAAATTTATAGAGAATTAAATTTCCTACAATTTTTATTATTTGGTGTACAAAATGAAACTCAGCCACAGGGTAAATTTGAATTTTGTAGATTTTAGCCGAGTTTCATTTTGTACACCTAATATTTAGAGCCCTCCGCTAGAGGAATACTCAAAAAGCTTGAAAATCTTAATAGAAATCAATAATATTTTCCCTTTCATTACCCTTCGGCTGACGGGATAATTGAAAAGCTCAAGGTCATCATGGATCTTCGATCCCGAAAATTCCTTTCGGGTTAAAAGGAATAAATTGAAAGATCCCAAGCAAACAGAAAGCCCGGAAAACGGTTTTCTTCGTCATTTACTCTCT
This sequence comes from Orius insidiosus, assembly GCA_014119065.1. Classification (NCBI taxonomy): domain Eukaryota; kingdom Metazoa; phylum Arthropoda; class Insecta; order Hemiptera; family Anthocoridae; genus Orius; species Orius insidiosus. Next base: position 2,847 of record JACGAQ010002444.1, read on the forward strand.
TTCCCCTCAGGGAATCAAGTGCTTTTTCAAATAAAACAAAATAACATGTTATTTACTAAGATGGCGTTATGTAGGTCATAAAAAAAATTCTTTTTATATAAAATTATTCATTAAAGGTTATTGTTCTCCTGAGTCTCTTCCCGACGTTGATTAGAGCTTCCTTTCACCGACGAACGTCCCAAAGGAGGCTTTTCAAAAGACGTTTAAATTTTATGAGGGGGCGCCACTTTCAGAAAACATCAAAGAGCCCGAGATATTTACAATTAAACAATTATATGTACACTGAGAAGTTGGCAACCCTGTTTCCACTCGCGGAAATTCACGGAATTTTTCCTTCATATTAAAAAACACTTTTGTGTAAGAAACTCATCTTTTACGCTTTTTAAGGATCGTCTTGGATTACGTCAAGTCTAATCTAAATTTCATCTTCCCTTAACCAGATTATTTTTTTCATTCTTTATTTTTAAAATATTTATTAAAATAGCCCCTATTTGTTGAATGTTGAAAGGTTTTTTTTTCATGATTTTGTGAAAAATTGTTTGGATTCTTCGAAACACCCAGAATCTGAAGGTTGAAAGGGTTTTTTTTTTTCAAAGGAGAATAACAATTTTATTTTATTTTTTTGGGTTAACTTGGAGAATGCCCAGCGTGGGAATCGAAGCCTTTGAACCCATATGGAATAAGGGAGTTCCTTCGGGCATAAAGAAACTTTCAAGGTCAAACAACGAACAAAATTGTTCGTTGGACGAAATAAAAAATTTGAGTTTTTTTACAGCCTTTTGGGAAAAAAAAAAGCGTTTTTGGGGAAAAATATTTGTCGGAAATTGATAATTTTTTAGTTTTGGGAGAAGAGAAAACAGGGAAGTACCACCATCCGGCGCTTCCTCTGAAAAGCACTTAAAAAAAAGGAATAGATACACCGTCCCCGATCCGCAGGTGTGCCAACTTTCTTTTCTCAGTCTCGGAGCGCTTAAAAAGGGAAGCGCCGCAAGGCGTCATTTTCGTGTTTTTTTTTTTTTTCTTTTTTTTTCTCCCAAAACTTAAAAATATTAGGTGTACAAAATAAAACTCGGCTAAAATCTACAAAATTCAAATTTACCCTGTGGCTGAGTTTCATTTTGTACACCTAATAAATAAAAATTGTAGGAAATTTAATTCTCTTTAAATTTGTACTTAATTATTTTTTCTAGGATGCACCATTTTCGGAAAATAATTTTTTTTTAAATAAATTTATCTTGAAAACAGTGCGTCCTAAAAAAAAATGAATAGAATAAAATTAAAGAAAATTGAATTTCCAATAGATTTTATTTAGTGCATTTTTTCAATATCTGTAACGGTTTACGATTTACAAGCCTTTAAAAATTAACCTTCTTAATGGTTATACTTCAATAACCTTCTTACAAGGAGAAGGTCACCTTTTGATGGACTTTAACGCCTAAAATGTTCAAAATTTTGAAAAAATGAACTACTAGGTGTACAAAATGAAACTCGGCTAAAATCTACAAAATTCAAATTTACCCTGTGGCTGAGTTTCATTTTGTACACCTAATAAATAAAACTTGTAGGAAATTTAATTCTCTATTTTATCTTGAAAACAGTGCGTCCTAGAGAAAAATGAATAGAATAAAAATTAAAGAGAATTAAATTTCCAATAGATTTTATTTAGTGCATTTTTTCAATATCTGTAACGGTTTACGATTTACAAGCCTTTAAAAATTAACCTTCTTAATGGTTATACTTCAATAACCTTCTTACACGGAGAAGGTCAACTTTTGATGGACTTTAACGCCTAAAATGTATAAAATTTTGAAAAAATGAACTACTAGGTGTACTGAAACTCGGCTAAAATCTACAAAATTCAAATTTACCCTGTGGCTGAGTTTCATTTTGTACACCTAATAATTTAATTATCACAAAAACCCACTTCATAGTCAGAAGAAAATGTCAAGTCGACCCTCCAAGGCTGAAAAAAATTCAGGACCAATTTTTGCCTATTTTTAAAGGCTTAAAAATAACTTTTGACCTACCATACATGAGTACCAAAAATGTTCGCCTGTCTTGCCCAGGGGATTTTTCCTACAAATTTTTTTTTTTAAAAAGCGAGGAAATTTTAAAATTAATCACAAATGATCTGTTTTTTTTTTTTGGCATCGTATTATATTGGTCGTTAATATTTTATACAGGGTGTCCGGAAACACATGGCAAGCGTCTGGGAGAGCGTTAAAAAGTGGTTTTACGAAAAAAAGTTAAATGTAAACCCCCCTTAGTTTAAATCAAAAAATTTGATGGTGTAGTTTAAAATCCGCCTGGATATACAGGGTGTCCCAGACACAACCTAACTTCGTTATTTCAAATGAGAACCCCTATTTTTTATTTCAGATTCGTAATCTACGCAAAATTTCAAGTAGATTTGAGTACTCATATGACAAGTTTGGACAACTTTAAAAAATGTAAAATTTTAGCGTTTTTTGCGCTAAAATTGACCTAGGAGACTCGTTTTTTTTTTAATTCCACTTATTTTTTCCGAAGAATCCAACTGTCTAAATTTGAGCATCTTCGCATTCAGCATCACGAGATTTCGTCGCTAATGGCCTTTTTTCAAGTTTAACTCCAAATTCCATACTTCAAAAATGGAAATTAGCTATTTGTTGACGGAATTTTAATTTTTGATGCATAAACACAAAAGACGCTGTAGCTCTTTCAAAATTTGTGGTCCGAAAGAAAAATTCCTTTCAACAAGTGCTAATTTTCATTTCTGAACTAAAAATTTGGGTTCTAACTTGAAAAAAGGCCATTAGCGACGAAATCTCGTGATGCAGAATGCGAAGATGCTCAAATTTGAGACAGTTGGATTCTTCGGGAAAAAATAAGTGGAATTAAAAAAAAAACGAGTCTCCTAGGTCAATTTTAACGGATTTTAGCGCAAAAAACGCTAAAATTTTACATTTTTTAAAAGTTGTCCAAACTTGTCATATGAGTACTCAAATCTACTTGAAATTTTGCGTAGATTACGAATCTGAAATAATAAATAGGGGTTCTCATTTGAAATAACGAAGTTAGGTTGTGTCTGGGACACCCTGTATATCCAGGCGGATTTTAAACTACACCATCAAATTCTTTGATTTAAATTAAGGGGGGTTTACATTTAACTTTTTTTCGTAAAACCACTTTTTAACGCTCTCCCAGACGCTTGCCATGTGTTTCCGGACACCCTGTATACAGAGTATAACAGCCGTAAATATTTTCAAATATCCCAACGGCATAAAAATTCTTGTTTACACTTTCGAAGTATTTTAAATGTTATTTTTGTCGTCGTAAAAAAATAAATTCGTCTTTATCGAGACTTACCCGATGACCCAGTTCTTCAACTTTATCGCCCAATGTTGACTAAAAATTTCAAGTTTTTTAACCACCTTTTGACATAAAAAACAAAAACAAAAATTTCGTTTCCCAGAAATACAAAAACACGAATTCCGGGGGAAAAAAGGACAGTTCAAGGAATAAATGGTGTTTGGCCTGAGGGATGTGCCTCTCGTAATGGGTAGAAGTATGAAATTTCTCCCTAGGTACTAAAAAAAAATTATAATTTAAAAAGTGGCAATGTTTTTACACCAAAAATTTTTAAAAAATATAAGGAGTAATTGGTGAAAATTTGGTGAAAATCGGATTAACGGTTCGGCCGCAGCGAATTTTTTAAAATTTCAAACAGACATATCTCCGCCATTTTTTCGAAATTCAAAAATCGCTCTCTTTACATTCTTCTTCACCGGCTAAAGAAATTTGTGTGAAAAGTGAAAATGGGAAATTTCGGATTCATGGAAATTCGGGGATTTCCATGACTGTAGGTTTTATAAAAAATTCTCGTTTTTTGAATATTTAAAAAACTGGTCCTTTTTAGGTTTTGCATAATTACCTTGTAATTTCTTCCACGAGTGCTTTTTAAAAGCTCACATTTAGGGAGTCCCGATCCTTTAATTATGTTAGAATTACTTAAATAATTAATTTAACGAGAGGGGAGAAAAAAAAAATCTAATCTTTTATGGAAATTTATAGTGTTGAGTTTCGGAGTCGATTTATTTTCGTAATTATCTAACTTTTTAATAGGGAGGCAGATTCTCGTAAACAGAGGATTTTTTTTAAAGCTTGGCGTTAAAGTAGATTTATCCAGTATAAAAATTTATGAAACACGATATGAAAAATGTGGTTTTTTTTTTGTTCTTTTCTAGTTTTAGTTTCGACCCGATGTGGAATGCACGCAATTTTTTCAGACGTCACGAGACGGTTTTGTTGAATATTCAACCCGGGAAATCGCTTGTTTTATACGGGGAGGGAATACAAAAACACGGATTGTATTGACCCCGTTTTATCCGGCATTTATGGAGATTTCTAATTCCTCTGTTGAACTTGAAGTTATATGCAATAGTCTGTTTTTTCCCTCAAAACACGTTAATTTTTTTATTAGGTGAAAAAATAAAACTCACAGGGTAAATGTGAATTTTGTAGATTTTATCCGAGTTTCATATTGTACACCTAGTAGTTCATTTTTTCAAAATTTTGAACATTTTAGGCGTTAAAGTCCATCAAAAGTTGACCTTCTCCGTGTAAGAAGGTTATTGAAGTATAACCATTAAGAAGGTTAATTTTTAAATGCTTGTAAATCGTAAACCGTTACAGATATTGAAAAAATGCACTAAATAAAATCTGTTGGAAATTTAATTGTTTTTAATTTTTATTCTATTCATTTTTTCTCTAGGACGCACTGTTTTCAAGATAAATTTATTTTTAAAAAAATTATTTTCCGAAAATGGGGCATACTAGAAAAAAATAATTAAGTACAAATTTATAGAGAATTAAATTTCCTACAATTTTTATTAATTAGGCGTACAAAATGAAATTTGTACATTTTAGCCGAGTTTCATTTTGTACACCTAGTAGTTCATTTTTTCAAAATTTTGAACAGTTTAGGCGTTAAAGTCCATCAAAAGTTGACCTTCTCCGTGTAAGAAGGTTATTGAAGTATAACCATTAAGAAGGTTAATTTTTAAAGGCTTGTATATCGTAAACCGTTACAGATATTGAAAAAATGCACTAAATAAAATCTGTTGGAAATTTAATTTTCTTTAATTTTTATTCTATTCATTTTTTCTCTAGGACGCACTGTTTTCAAGATAAATTTATTTAAAAAAATATTATTTTCCGAAAATGGTGAATCTTCTCCGTGTAAGGTTAATGAAGTATAGCCTTTAAGAAGGTTGATTTTTAAAGGCTTGTAAATCGTAAACCGTTACAGATATTGAAAAAATGCACTAAATAAAATCTGTTGGAAATTTAATTTTCTTTAATTTTTATTCTATTCATTTTTTCTCTAGGACGCACTGTTTTCAAGATAAATTTATTTAAAAAAAAATTATTTTCCGAAAATGGTGCATCCTAGAAAAAAATAATTAAGTACAAATTTATAGAGAATTAAATTTCCTACAATTTTTATGTATTAGGTGTACAAAATGAAACTCGGCCACATGGTAAATTTGAATTTTGTAGATTTTAGCCGAGTTTCATTTTGTACATCTAATAAAAAGATTTTCTATTGTAAAAAAAAATTAAAAACCATTTATTTAAAATTTTGCTTATAAGTTGACTTTTTTTTTTAAATAAGCATCAAGGTAGAAAAAAAGGATCGTCTGGCGGAGTGATGTCCCTGCCCATAATGGATACTAAGCCTTCATGACCGATAAGTCTTGCTGGTTTAGTATCCGACACTAACTACCCCAAAAAATTCCTCCCGGGAGACTTCCATGATAAATTGTCATTATCCCACGTTGACAAATGAGAATAATTAAAAAACGAATGTAGGGTAAAAAAGCCAATATTTACCTTCAAAGGGGATTTTCCTCGATAAAAACCCTTTTTCCGTTCAACCTTGAATGATTTATTGACTTAATTACTAAAAATGTTCTAACTTCCTTAAAGAAGTTATTGTGATACCCTCCACGTCGGGTTTAAAAAAGAAAACCCGGAAAATTTTTCAAAAAAAGGGAAAACACGGAAAATTTTTCGAAAAAAAAAGGAAAACCCGGAAAACTTTTCGAAAAAAAAATTTTTAAAAACTTAAAAAATTTTTCGAAATAAAAAAGGAAAAACCGAGAAATTTTTCGAAAAAAAAAAACAGAAAATTTTTGGAAAATTTTATTTTATTTATTTTATTTTTAGTGTTATACTACCCCTCACTTAAAGTTCCCCCTCCCATATACTTCCCCTCACTTATACTTCCCCCTCCGTTATACTTCCCCTCCCATATACTTCCCACTGTGTTATAGTACCCCCTCCGTTATACTTCCCCTCCCATATACTTCCCACTGTGTTATAGTACCCCCTCCGTTATACTTCCCCTCCCATATACTTCCCACTGTGTTATAGTACCCCCTCCGTTATACTTCCCCTCCCATATACTTCCCACTGTGTTATAGTACCCCCTCCGTTATACTTCCCCTCCCATATACTTCCCACTGTGTTATAGTACCCCCTCCGTTATACTTCCCCTCCCATATACTACCCCCTACGTTTTACGTCCCCTCCGTTATACTTCCCCCTCCTATATCGATACTTCTCTTAAAGGAAGTTTTCGTTGGAAGCTCTTCAAACCAGTACTTTAATTACAATTATTTGAAAAATATTAAAATAAAATATAATTCAAAGCTTAATTTTAAAATGGATTAAGAGGCTCTCAGACAAAGCAAATAAGGATTAAACTTCGCAAAAGGGGATGATAAAATGCTTTTCAACCCACGAGGCTTATTTCTGTCCTTTCTCATTTTAATCTCTTTTACTTTTTCAAAGAGATGTTATTGTGACGCCCTCTATGGATAAGTGAAGGTAGTGTTTTTGATGGTGGGAGGGGGGAGAAAATGGAGTTCTCCGCCTGTTCCGTGAGGCCTGACTGGGCGAAGAGTTCCGTTTTTTCTTCCTCGATACTTTATACAAGAAACATAATGTGTAGAATTCAACAAGTAAAAATGAGGGGAGGGATTGAGATTGATTGCCTGTCAGGTCTTTTATTGTGGGGTGTGAACAAAGAGATATTTGGTTGGTAAAAACGTCAGCTTGGGTGTAAAAAAAGATTTTTTTTTAACCTCATTAAATAGGTTATTAATTTTAAAATAATTCAATAATGGACTCACAAGGGGTTTTCGCTGATTTGATTATCTCCGTTTTGCCAGAGGCGACGTTGAATCTGGGCCTACGAAGTCCGGCCTTAAATGGGCCTAAATGATTAGATCAGCTGGATGTAACATATTAGGTGTACAAAATGAAACTCAGCCACAGGGTAAATTTGAATTTTGTAGATTTTAGCCGAGTTTCAGTACACCTAGTAGTTCATTTTTTCAAAATTTTGAACATTTTAGGCGTTAAAGTCCATCAAAAGTTGACCTTCTCCGTGTAAGAAGGTTATTGAAGTATAACCATTAAGAAGGTTAATTTTTAAAGGCTTGTAAATCGTAAACCGTTACAGATATTGAAAAAATGCACTAAATAAAATCTGTTGGAAATTTAATTCTCTTTAATTTTTATTCTATTCATTTTTTCTCTAGGACGCACTGTTTTCAAGATAAAATAGAGAATTAAATTTCCTACAAGTTTTATTTATTAGGTGTACAAAATGAAACTCAGCCACAGGGTAAATTTGAATTTTGTAGATTTTAGCCGAGTTTTATTTTGTACACCTAATAAAAAAAGCTTTGTTTAAAACGCAGTTTAAAACTGGTTCTAAAGCATGCGCAGAATGATTTGCAAGGCAAATATGACGTCAGATGTCCTCAGAATTGACGTACAAACGATCAAATATGTGTATGTCGTGCAAATCCTTCTGCGCATGCTCTAGGAGTTTCGCGGTTGGAAAAAAAGCTATTGTTGACTTTTCTGTCTCTGACGTCTAAATTAAAAGCTTTATTTTTTTTTCTTTTCTTTTAGTTTTTGTTTGAAATTTGTTTGATCTCTCATTCGAAAAGAGAAAAAAACCTTTTTTCTCTTCTCAAGGGTTGAATGTAAATCGAGCTTGGATTTATCTCCGAATTGATTTATCGAAGGACGAAACTCCCTTGTCTTTTTCCTTCCACAAAAATAACTTTTCAGGATAAAAAATTATTGAAACATCATCTTTTTTATATAAATAATATTTTTGGACCAGATTATTAAGTCAACGCCCGCATCGGACGATATTCCGAACGTTTACCTCTATAGAACTCAATTTGTGCGGTTCTTTCGAACGGAAAAAAATTTAACTTGACGTTAAATGACATATAAAATGGTTTTTTTATATCGAAATATCCGAATATCTGAAAAAATCGTTTTTACTGTCTCAACTTTCTAGATAATTGAAAGCATTTTTGATGTATGACCTTTAAAATTGTTTACATTGGACTTATCTTATGATTGCTATTGATCCTGGTATCTACGATCAATAATCAGAAATAGAATCAGAGTTTATTGAAAAAAGTTTTGGCAGTAAAATATGGATATCCCAGTATTCATATTCATGGTAAAATATGAATACCGTATTCACCTACGTTAGTAAAATACACGTCTGCCACTAATCTCCTTCTTTCTTCCCCCCTAAAAAAAACTTCCTTTTGAGAAAAAATAAACATAAAAAAGTCCGATTCACATTTTGTCAAGCTGTTTACTTTTCGTAATTCACCTGCATAATTTGATATGGGGGTAGCACCTGTTAAACGGCTTAAACTTTCAAAGGAATAAAAAGGCCCCGGGTTTGTTTTAAAAAGAGTTTCGAAACGTATTTTTACGTGAATTGCTTTATAAGTTTATCCCGGGGTCTTTTTCCCCGAGGCACGTACCTTGAATTTTTTTTCTCCCTTGGGTGGAAATCGTGGACGGTTTTATAAGACATGGGTTATACGTTTACCTCAAAAAAAAAATAAATAAATAAAAAAAAGTTTCATTTTGTACACCTAATAAATAAAAATTGTAGGGAATTTAATTCTCTATAAATTTGTACTTAATTATTTTTTTCTAGGATGCACCATTTTCGGAAAAAAAATTTTTTAAAATAAATTTATCCTGAAAACAGTGCGTCCTAGAGAAAAAATGAATAGAATAAAAATTAAAGAAAATTGAATTTCCAACAGATTTTATTTAGTGCATTTTTTCAATATCTGTAACGGTTTACGATTTACAAGCCTTTAAAAATTAACCTTCTTAATGGTTATACTTCAATAACCTTCTTACACGGAGAAGGTCAACTTTTGATGGACTTTAACGCCTAAAATGTTTAAAATTTTGAAAAAATGAACTACTAGGTGTACAAAATGAAACTCGGCTAAAATCTACAAAATTCTAATTTACCCTGTGGCTGAGTTTCATTTTGTACACCTGATATAAAGAAAATATAACAGTTCTATCGTCCTACGGAGGCAGGGAATATTCCCAATAAAAAATGCCTTTTTTTAAAACAAAATCCTGACTTTTTTCGGATAAAACTTACGAGATAGTCAAATCTATTGCATCCAGCTGTTCCAAAATACCAAAACACTTTGTCTGTTGACCGTTAGAGTCAACGTAATTGTTATTTTTCCTTATTTCTAAGCTATAAAAAGTCACGGTTTTTTTTCTTCTTTTTTTTCCCCCTTAAAAGACAATTATTGACAAATTGTCAACTTAATAAGACTTCACCCAACAGCCCATTTTATCCAATAAAAGAAGGCAAACAACTTTCTCAATTTTACAAATTTTGACAAAATTGTTCGTAGCTTAAAATTACAGTTTGAACAAAAGCACCTGGGGCGTTGCGAAAATCCCCTTTTAATCCTCCAGAGGACAAACACTTTTCACCTCTTTTTTAACAATAAAAATATTTTAAACTGGAATTTTTATTTCTCATATTTTATTCATAAAACATTTTTTTTTTATGGAGGAAAAAAATTAGGGGATTCCAGAAGGGTGACAGAAGCGTAAATAATAAAGAGTACTTGGGACATCCCTCTTCAACTTCGTAAAACATCCCTTTTAACGGTAACCATGGAAATTAGAGGGAGAAAAAAAATATGAAAAAATTTAGAGGAAATTCCATTTCCAACGAAAAGTTTTATTTACGTAGGAAATGAGAGAACGAAGCTTTTTTTTTCTAAACCTACTGAAGATTTAAGAAATATGCGGATTGGAGAGAGGTATTTATCGAAGTTTCCTGAAGGCTTTTAGGCCCCAATCGTTAATTAGCTGTATTGGGTGATCGTCCAATCAAATTAAGGCCTGAGAAGTCTGGATAGGTTCTAATTTAACCCGTTTCCAACTTCCTTGTAGACGATTCCCTGTTTTTTCTGGTCTAATTTGAAAATTGAGATGCCCCTTGACTTTTATGTGGATTTATCTCTCTTTTTTTATCGTTGGAAAAAAACCCGCGGGCGTGGAAAAAAAAGTGGGAAAAAAGTCTCTTTTGCTTTTTCAAGCGAGAAAAATTCGCCCTCTTTTTTCATTGAAAAACGTAATTAAGTAATTTTTCAATTCTGACGTCGGTATAAATAAAATGTCCATTTCCTTCCAAATATGCCCTTTAAACCGCATTTTTCTCGATCCTACCGTCAAAAAACGCTTCTTTTGTCTTCAGGGGCAGAAAACCCTTTTTCCACATATGAGGCGCTCCGGGTACGAAGGGCGAACTCAACAAAACGTAGTTTCAAGATATTCGCATTTTATAGTTTTATGTTACGGGCGAACTCCACAGAAAAGTCATGCCCTGGAATGGGAAAAGGAGTGGGGGTTGTGGACTAGGATGTGGAGTTCGCCCTTCGTACCCGCTCGGATATCGCAGTTAGAGCTTTGCCGCATATCGGTTTTTACGTATTTAAATGGGAAAAAAGGGCGAACTTAACATAAAAATTTTATGGGTGTATTCACCAAGATGTCTAGAATCTGAAAATGAAAAAAAAAATTGTCCGATGTTGAATTCGCCCTTCGTACCCGGAGCGCCTCATATCCACAATATTTAGCACAATATTTTATTTTATGTAGTAAAAACATACAATTTACTATCGTTTTTATCAAGAAAATTGTTTTTCTTTTTTTCTCATTTTTTCAGCAATAAAAAACCTCGTTTTATGATGTTTTTCTTGAAATTCTAGACGAAAAATGCTTGTTTAATGGCATTTTCTCTACTTTATGACCTAGAATAACCATTTTTTACAGTTTTTCTTGATATTTTGGTCAAAAAAGGCCGTTTTTAAAAGATTTTTTCACTCTTTAGGTCTAGGAATAACTTTTTCAAATGATATTTAGCCGTTGTCTACCTAATTTTGCAGGAGGAAGACCCTTTTAAATTGCTTTTTTTTAAGGCCTGTTGCCGAGAATAACCTATTTTATGCCATTTCCCTCAATTTTCAGCGGCAAAAACCGCTATAAGTTATAGAAATTTTAGTTTAAAAACCAGTTTTAGATGTTAACAAGATTTTTTTTTTTAGGTAAAGAACTTTTAAGCTTTATCTTCGGCATTTAGCCCGAGAAACACTCATTATTATCGTTTCTAATTTCTATCGCCACTTTTATGGAATCTCCTCAAGTTTGAGCAATCAAAAACCCGTATTTTTGGACAAATTTTGGCCTTAAAATGAAGTTTTTGAGGCATTATCCGCGATATTTTTTGTCAATAAACAACCTTTTTGATCGTTTTCTAATTTTTTTTTCATCGAAAAACACCCTGTATACCAGATTATATGGTAGTTTTCTCTTTTCGGTCGGAAAACCAACAATTTTCAACCGCAAAAGAGCGTTTTTCTTGATTTTATGTTCGAGAAAACCCCGTTTTTTTTAGGATTTTGGTATAAAAATTTCCATTTCGAGAAAACCCCGTTTTTTTTTTTAGGATTTTGGTAAAAAAATTTTCAATTTTCTGCTTTCTCCAAGGTCTTTTGCCCGATATTCAACGTTTATGACCGTTTTTCAAATTTCTTCGAACACCCTTTTTATGTTCGAGAAAACCCCGTTTTTTTTTTTTAGGATTTTGGTATAAAATTTCAATTTCGAGAAAACCCAGTTTTTTTTTTAGGATTTTGGTATAAAAATTTCAATTTCGAGAAAACCTCGTTTTTTTAGGATTTTGGTATAAAAATTTCAATTTCGAGAAAACCCCGTTTTTTTTTTTAGGATTTTGGTATAAAAATTTCAATTTCGAGAAAACCCCGTTTTTTTTTTAGGATTTTGGTATAAAAATTTCCATTTCGAGAAAACCCCGTTTTTTTTTTAGGATTTTGGTAAAAAAATTTTCAATTTTCTGCTTTCTCCAAGGTCTTTTGCCCGATATACAACGTTTATGACCGTTTTTCTAATTTCTTCGAACACCCTTTTTATGTTCGAGAAAACCCCGTTTTTTTTTTTAGGATTTTGGTATAAAAATTTCAATTTCGAGAAAACCCCGTTTTTTTTTAGGATTTTGGTATAAAAATTTCAATTTTTCAGCTTTCTCCAAGGTCTTTTGCCCGATATACAACGTTTATGACCGTTTTTCTAATTTCTTCCTTTTTATGTTCGAGAAAAAGCCGTTTTTTTTTTTAGGATTTTGGTATAAAAATTTCAAATTCGAGAAAACCCCCTTTTTTTTAGGATTTTGGTATAAAAATTTCAATTTTTCAGCTTTCTCCAAGGTCTTTTGCCCGATATACAACGTTTATGACCGTTTTTCTAATTTCTTCCTTTTTATGTTCGAGAAAAAGCCGTTTTTTTTTTAGGATTTTGGTATAAAAATTTTAATTTCGAGAAAACCCCGTTTTTTTTTTAGGATTTTGGTATAAAAATTTCAATTTCGAGAAAACCCCGTTTTTTTAGGATTTTGGTATAAAAATTTCAAATTCGAGAAAACCCCCTTTTTTTAGGATTTTGGTATAAAAATTTCAATTTTTCAGCTTTCTCCAAGGTCTTTTGCCCGATATACAACGTTTATGACCGTTTTTCTAATTTCTTCCTTTTTATGTTCGAGAAAAAGCCGTTTTTTTTTAGGATTTTGGTATAAAAATTTTAATTTCGAGAAAACCCCGTTTTTTTTTTAGGATTTTGGTATAAAAATTTCAATTTCGAGAAAAACCCGTTTTATTTTTTAGGATTTTGGTATAAAAATTTCAATTTCGAGAAAACCCCGGTTTTTTTTAGGATTTTGGTATAAAAATTTCAATTTCGAGAAAACCCCGGTTTTTTTTTTAGGATTTTGGTATCAAAATTTCGATTTCGAGAAAACCCCGTTTTTTTAGGATTTTGGTATAAAAATTTCAATTTCGAGAAAACCCCGGTTTTTTTTAGGATTTTGGTATAAAAATTTCAAATTCGAGAAAACCCCGTTTTTTTTTTTTAGGATTTTGGTATAAAAATTTCAATTTCGAAAAACCCCGTTTTTTTAAGGATTTTGGTACAAAAATTTCAATTTTTCAGCTTTCTCCAAGGTCTTTTGCCCGATATACAACGTTTATGACCGTTTTTCTAATTTCTTCGAACACCCTTTTTATGTTCGAGAAAACCCCGTTTTTTTTTTAGGATTTTGGTATAAAAATTTCAATTTTGAGAAAAACCCGTTTTTTTTTTGTTTTTTTTTAGGATTTTGGTATAAAAATTTCAATTTCGAGAAAACCCCGTTTTTTTTAAGGATTTTGGTACAAAAATTTCAATTTTTCAGCTTTCTCCAAGGTCTTTTGCCCGATATACAACGTTTATGATTATTATTATTATTATTATTTTTACTTGTACAGGCCCGTAGGCATTACAATATTGATAAAAACAACAAAGGAATAAAAGTCTGAATATGATGTTCTCCCTTTTTGAAGAAGAAAAGATTGAATGGACGAGAAGGAAAAATGTAATCTTAAATCTAAAAAAAATTTAAAAAAAAATGTAATCTTAAATTAAAATGTAATCTTAATAGGGTCGAAAGACCAGAAGGAAGTCCGGGAAGAAGTGCGAGCACCATTTCGCGCGTCTACTCAACGCTGTTAAGAGCTTTAAGCTCCAAAGAGAGGTGAATAAACTGCACCAGGCCCGCACTTCCCTCCGGACCCTCCTTCCCAGCTATTATCGTCAGGAACTTATCCCATGGCAACTCGAGGCTTTTAAGGCACTTGTATCGGAGAGGCGCAAGAGTAAAGCACTCTGTTATCAAATGGGGCAAAGAGTCTCCCATTACTCCGCACAAATCGCACTGTTTATTATTGTCTAAGACAATGCATATCCCGCGGAGCCAGAGCCGCAAGAAATTCGGGCAACCTGTTCTAAGACGACAAAATAACCTTTTCGTTTCTAATGGGAGCGGTTTGTCCAAAAGGCTGTCCTCAAGAATGAAGTTGGGGCAGATCAGTCTGTAATGGGTATTAAAAGATGAAGAGTTGATCCTCTCCGAATCGTTAGCCCACAGTATTCTTTTGAATTTCCTATTTATCGCGTCTTTACTGTGATTGACCAAACTAGCATTCTGGCGGTCCCACAAATCTTGGTATCCCATTGACTGCAAAAAATCCCTAATGTTTACCGCCCAATTATACCGATGATCCGAGCAGTTCACAGATTCTTTAACCATCCTATCATAAGTGGATCTAACGTAGCTGGTCGAGGGCATCGAAAGAACCTTCTCCCACCAGTTCATTGCAAGGTCCATTATTTTTGATTTTATTTCAGTTAGATTGAGTTCTCTCCGTACCATATAATTTGGGGTGTTTGCGGGAAGACAAAGAATGTTTTTAAAAAATCTAACCTGAGTTTTTTCCACGTTATCAGCGTAGAAGACCCCCCAAATTGCAGCTCCGTACAAGTTGGTTGCTGCAACCACTGAATTAAAAATCTTGATCCAGCAATCTTTTGATGACTTTTTTATATAAAATTCTTGTGAGGAGGTCACAGAGAGTGCTGCAAGACTCTTTTTCGATGCCTTCAACGAATGCTCAGCGAAGAGACCCGAAGAGGTGAAAAGAATTCCTAAATACGAGAAACTTGACACTATTTCTATTGGCCTACTATCATAATAGAAAGATAACGATTTCGACAACCTTCCCTTCCTCCTAAAAACGATTATTTTGGTTTTGTCCGTATTAACTTCAAGAAGATTCCTTTCACAATATGTGTGAAGCTTGTTGAGTTTTCTCTGGAGGTCAATTGGCGAGCTAGCAAGAAGAATCATATCGTCCGCAAAAAAAAGAGAAATAATATCGTCAAGGCCATTAACATTAACCCCTTCCAAGCCTTCTTCTCTAAGAAAGTTGTCAAAATCTGCGATGAACAGCGCAAAAAGGAGAGGGGAGAGGGTATCACCTTGCAACACCCCCTTTGTTATCTCAAATTCCACCTCCCGACCATCCGAAGAAGGAACCTTGAATTTAGCGGAACCATAAAGATTTTGTACTATTCTTATAGTCTTTCCACTCACGCCCAATTTGAATATTTTTTGGAATAGTAACTGGTGATTAAGCGAGTCAAACGCTCTTTTAAAGTCGACGAAAGCTGCGTATAATTTCCTCCCCGGAAGACGAGTGTTGCTGCTTATCAAATTTGACAGAACAAAAATATTGTCTAGACAACCCCTTTCACGCCTGAAACCATTCTGATTTTCCGGTAAAATATTGTTCGCTTCACAAAAATTCGCTAGGCGAGAGTAAACCATCTGGGAGAAAACTTTTGCAATTGCATTTATAATTGCTATACCACGATAATTATTTAAATCCTTTGGGTTCCCTTTTTTTAATAGCAAAAAGTATTTTATTTTACTCCAATTTGATGGGATAGTTTCGTTTTCGAGAATGCTATTGAAAAGATAGAGTAAATTAAGTTTCCACCCGTAGGGCAAGAATTTAAAATATTCGTAAGTCACCCCATCCTCTCCGGCCGCTTTGTTTCTCTTACTTTTCCGTAAAGCTAGTGTAAGTTCCTTGAGTGTGAACAACGAATCAAAAAAAGGATGTCTCACGTCGAAGAATCGAATTTTTCCGGATTGGGATCGGTCTGAGGGGGGATAGACACTGTAAAAGTGTTTTTCCAGGTCTGCTCTACTAAAAGTAAAAGAGGTTGCTCCTTTTTGTTTGAGGCAACGGATTGTACGCCAAAATTCACTAGCATTTTTAACATTTTCAAGGCGCGATTTGATATGCTCTTGGTGAGTGGTCTTTTTAAGTTGCAGAAGAAATTTGTACTCTTTTTTCCCTTTTAAATATGCCTCAAGACCCAGTTGAAACCTATGTCTCTGACAATATCGGAGTTGAGCCCTCAACTCATAGCGCTTGGATCGGCACTCAGCGTCGAACCAAGGTTGGCTCGGCCGCTGATTTTGGCGCTTTTAACTGTTTGAACTAGCTGCAAGTCCGCTGCCGACTGCTTGATACGGCCAATGAGGAACAAGTATTGTTCCTCAACAGAAAGGGAGAGGTTAGAAAAATCCACAAAACTTCGTTTGAGTTCGACAGAGTATTTACTTAAAATTGTATCGTTCCAGAGTAGCCTTTCCCGCGTTGTTTCCTGAGGGAGTACCTCGTTATCCGTGTGTTCCATAATTGCCCTAGAAAGCGATAAAATGCAAGGAAAGTGGTCAGAGCAGAGAGCATTGTCACCCACTTGAAAATCCTGTATAAGCTCTAGAGCCTCGTAGTTAAACCAAACCAAATCGACGCAACTCTTTCCTAAGTGACTTGCAAACGTATACTGCCCTAATGGATCGCTGACGGAGCGTCCGTTAGCTACGTAAAATCCTATTTGTTCCATGAAATTCACAAGCTGCAGTCCCTCTCTGTTGCTGACAAGATCTGTTGAACGTCTATTCGCTGAAAGAGCACTGCCAAGAAATAAATCCTCTTCCCCTTGATTCAGCAAGCCCATTCTAGAGTTCCAGTCACCTCCCAAAATAAACGGACAACCTGGGTAGCGGCTCGATGCGTTGTTTAAACATTCCCCAAAACCCTCCTTTAGCGCCTCAAAGCAGTCTGGAGGCATATACACTGTTCCAATAATTATTTTAGGGTCCTTTACCACACAAAATATCCAATTATCTGACAAGGAGAGAACCTCAACCTCTAGTGAGTTTTTATGAATAACCAAAATACCACCCATTGCCCGCCCAAACTTGTTTTTTTTTGTACCTGGGACGCTTAAGATTTTATGATCCGTAAAAAAACTTAAAGAGTCGATATTTTTTAAAAGCCATGTTTCCTGAACACCTAAGAAGTCTAAATCATAATCCAATAGGCCATTTTGGTCTGCCATAAAGTTCGAGAAGCCATGACAGTTCCAAAAGGCGACCTTCAGCTTCGACTGGGTTATACAGGGGGTGAGTAAAGGGGGGTTGACTCCAAAAAAGAAGAACCAAGAGAAACGATAAGCGATTCCAGATCTTGCGATGATAGTTTCTTAAGCTGAGTTGGTGAGGTGACTTCCGGTTGGTCCGATGTGTGTGTTGTCTGTTTTTCTCTGGATGCTGAGGATGTTGTGAAGGGTCTGGCGCGCTGCGGAGAAGCTCTAGGGGTGAGCCGAGCCAGAGTATCGTCGATAGTTATGAAACTGTCAGAAATTTCGATCGTAAAGGATGTAGAGGCTGTATTGGGGGACACCACAGCTGGCTTAATTTGTCCCAAAAAGTAGGAAAGTGGACGGCGAGCGTCAAAAATGTCTAATATGGATACGTTTCGTAGCGAGCGGCTTAAGTCCTCAAGCGCACAGTTGACATTGAAGAGCAGGTATTTTCTTCGCACAACGTTTATGACCGTTTTTCTAATTTCTTCGAACACCCTTTTTATGTTCGAGAAAACCCCGTTTTTTTTTAGGATTTTCGTATGAAAATTTCAATTTCGAGAAAACCCCCTTTTTTTTAGGATTTTGGTATAAAAATTTCAATTTTTCAGCTTTCTCCAAGGTTTTTTGCCCGATATACAACGTTTATGACCGTTTTTCTAATTTCTTCCTTTTTATGTTCGAGAAAAACCCGTTTTTTTTTTTTAGGATTTTGGTATAAAATTTCAATTTCGAGAAAACCCAGTTTTTTTTTTAGGATTTTGGTATAAAAATTTCAATTTCGAGAAAACCCCGTTTTTTTTTTTAGGATTTTGGTATAAAAATTTCAATTTCGAGAAAACCCCGTTTTTTTTAAGGATTTTGGTACAAAAATTTCAATTTTTCAGCTTTCTCCAAGGTCTTTTGCCCGATATACAACGTTTATGACCGTTTTTCTAATTTCTTCGAACACCCTTTTTATGTTCGAGAAAACCCCGTTTTTTTTTAGGATTTTCGTATGAAAATTTCAATTTCGAGAAAACCCCCTTTTTTTTAGGATTTTGGTATAAAAATTTCAATTTTTCAGCTTTCTCCAAGGTTTTTTGCCCGATATACAACGTTTATGACCGTTTTTCTAATTTCTTCCTTTTTATGTTCGAGAAAAACCCGTTTTTTTTTTTTTTTTTTTAGGATTTTGGTATAAAAATTTCAATTTCGAGAAAACCCCGTTTTTTTTAGGATTTTGGTATAAAAATTTCAATTTCGAGAAAACCCCGGTTTTTTTTTTAGGATTTTGGTATAAAAATTTCAATTTCGAGAAAACCATGTTTTTTTTTTTAGGATTTTAGTATAAAAATTTCAATTTCGAGAAAACCTCGTTTTTTTTAGGATTTTGGTATAAAAATTTCAATTTCGAGAAAACCCCGTTTTTTTTAGGATTTTGGTATAAAAATTTCAATTTCGAGAAAAACCCGTTTTTTTTAGGATTTTGGTATAAAAATTTCAATTTTTCAGCTTTCTCCAAGGTCTTTTGCCCGATAAACAACGTTTATGACCGTTTTCTAATTTCTTCGCGGGAAAACACCCTTTTTCCCTGATTTTGTAGCGTTTTCCTCAAATTTTTGACTTTGAATACCCATTTTTGACCTTGAAAACCATTTTCAACCTCATTTTTTGCGTTTTTCTCCACCTTCTGATCAAAGGACACCTATTTTAAAGGTTTCTCACTGTTTTTTGGTCTTCAAATTTAGATCTTCGGGCTAAAAACTTGGTATATCCCCCAAAATAACACCATTTTTACCGAAATTTTAGACTTTTTTTTTAAATAAACCCCCTTCTGACATCTTAAAAAATATAGAAAAAAATATATTAAAATACCCTGAATATCTAAAAAAAAAATGATCCTGAGAATCTTATATCAAAAATCTTCCAGAATTTCGATATCTTCATCCGTTGGGAAATTGTCAACAACAAAAAAAACTGATATTGCAGAATCTTTATTTTTCAAAAAGATAAAAAAAAAATTGTTCAAAAAAACCGACTTAAAAAATTTTTAGCGTGTATAAAAATTTAAAATTGATATTTTTTTTAAATAAGCCATCGTTTTTTTTCTACACGCCAGTCATTAAAGTTCAAAATGTGCGTTTATCGCCTTTTTTTTCGGATAACGCCTGTTAATTTTTTGCTTTATCATTAGCGCTCAGGAAACAAGTTTTCTTGATAAAAGTCCATTGTCCGGTCAGCTTTTAATAGATTCAGAAAGTAAAAATTTAAAAAAAAAAATTATTTGATATATAAAAATTAATAATTGTGCATTTTTGGGCTTATTAAAAATATGGAAAAGAAAATTATGATGTTTGGAGCATAAATAATTTTTTTGGTGGTGAAATTTATGTGGAGGGATAAATTAGGGTTTGAGAGATTGGGTTGTCATTTACCTCGGTGGGCGAAAACAGTCGTCGAAAAAATAAAAATGACGAGCGGTGTAAAGTACATAGCGACTAAGTCGAGGCACAACACATTTTGACATGAACCCCGGGAATCAATACCGGAAGCTTCTCGTGGTCTCCGCCAGAAGCGCCACCCGAGTGTTCCGACCCCCCCCCCCCCCCCCTTTGGATATTCATTCATAAAGTTTAACCCACCTTTCAGGTGATTTTTTTTTTCCTCTCACGCCCCGCGGTTACGATTTTTTTTTATCTCCTCGTCATTTTCTTGTCTTGCTATAGCATAACTTCTTTTTTTTTTTTTTTTTTTTTTTTTTTTTTTTTTTTCGCCACCCTCCCCAATTTGTTTAGGTAACCTTAGAAACGCAGAATAAATAATAGAACGTTTATGTCTATAAATTCTTTGAGGGAATGAATTTAATTAAAAAAAGGGCGGGAGGGAGAATAAACTCTGATGACGTCATAAAACTAACTGGCATAAAAGCAACTCAGGATAAAAGTAGCAGAATTTAGAACCCCGAAGATTGAGATTATACCTAATCGTAATAATGTTTTTTTTTATTATTTCGTCTGTGATAAATTTCACATTTTTTTAAAAATATCATACTCTTCGTTTATGAATTTTTGGGAAAATAGTAATTTTAACTTTTTTAAAGAAGTTATTGTGATACCCTCTACGTTGGGTTTTTGGGGAAGGGTCTTCTAGCCCATTCAATTCGGAGAGCGAGTAAAGGCGCTCTTCGAACCTTACCCAATGACTGAGAGCGCTTTTAAGCGCTCCCTGTACCCTTCGCCAGTGACTGACCGCGCTAAAACTCGCTCTTCTCCTGTACTTTTTTACCATTCTCTCGCTCCAGTCGTTCACGAAAGTTATTTTACCGATTCTCCGTGATACAATAAGATAACCCGTGATAATCCGTGAGTTCAATAAAGATAACCCCATTCGCCGTTTTTACCTCAGATTTTTTGAATGACTGAGAGCGCTTTTAAGCGCTCTATTTAATTCGTCTATAATAAGCGCTCCCTGTACCCTTCGCCAGTGACTGACCGCGCTAAAACTCGCTCTTCTCCTGTACTTTTTTACCATTCTCTCGCTCCAGTTGTTCACGAAAGTTATTTTACCGATTCTCCGTGATACAATAAGATAACCCGTGATAATCCGTGAGTTCAATAAAGATAACCCCATTCGCCGTTTTTACCTCAGATTTTTGAATGACTGAGAGCGCTTTTAAGCGCTCTATTTAATTCGTCTATAATAAGCGAATTAGACTAATTAGAATATTAAAACTATTTTTTAGGCTATATAATAAGAAAGTAAACTAATTTTCTGAAAAACCAATTTCAGTCACCGGAAAAGAATTCAAAAATATCACTCAGTCATAGCCCAAAGCCCGCCAAAACGGCTCCGTATTGAATGGGCTAGACCCCGGAGGGTCAAATCAAATATTGATCTTAACCGATCTCAACTTTGTCTGTTGTACCTTCCGGCCGTAGCATTTTTTCCGGAACACTATACGCCCACAGTTTCCAACCGATTTCCACACAATCTTCCTGAGTCATCTGCGATTTTTTATTTTTTCTTAAAAATGGCGGAGAAATGTCTGTTTGAAATTTTAAAAACTGCCTTCGGCCGAACCGCTGGGTTGGTCCGATTTTCACCAAATACTCCTTATATTTTTTACGAATATTTGGATTATTTATTTAATTTTTATTTATTTATTTATTTTTATTCATTTAGTGGGGAGAAATTTCTTACTTCCACCCGTTACGAAAGGCCCGTCCCTAGGGCAAAGAGCCCATTATTTCTACCTTGACACTTAAAAAATGTAAAAAAGAAAATAAAAGAGAATAACTGCATATTAAAAATAAAAACTTTTACAGTTAAAAAGTTGCAGAGGGAGAAAGAATGAAAAAAAACGGATATTCCACGACCGGTTTCGGCGTAATACGCCTCATCAGGTGGACTATTTCCTTATTTTTCATTCTCCTACACTTTTTACTTTGGCTTGGGGGGGGGGGGGGGGGGAAGAGAGAAGATGAAATCGATGGCTTCTTTTTTTTCCCACGACGCGGCACCGAAAGAAGCCTCCTGAACCCAGCAGAACGCGAGGCATCCTCGTAATATTTTGTGACTTTCGTTCCATTTTTATGTCTATGGCAACTTGTTCTATAATAAATAATTCCCCTTTGTCATTTATTGAATTACCTGTTAACTACACTACTAAAGTGGACTGTAATTTTAACAACAAAAATACGTTACTAATAAAAATTTTACTTACTCTCCAACTGCGGCCTTCCACATTACCTGTCGGGGGAATGAAGGAGGAAAAAAGGATAGAAAGGAAACCGACGTCGCTGATGATGGCCTTTTGAATTTGTCAGAAATTTGAAGGGTCGAGATGCCGGGGTTTCAAGATGATACGATATGAAGATTTTCACGATATTACAATTAACAATCAATTACAATTAATTAACCGCTTGTTGGTTGCCAAACCTCAAACGCAACGAAAAACGGAATGGGAGAAAAAAGAAAAAGGAAGGGACAAATTTTCCAAATTGATGGAGGGGGACCGCGACCTCCCACTCCCTGGACACACCTGCTGCCTAGGGATTATCTCGGCGTAACCATACCCCCGCCGCTGAAGCGATGCCTTCTGAAGACACCACAAAACTATAAATTAACTAAAAATAAATTCGACTATCTGGTCTATCTATATACATACTCCTCTCGTTTCTTGAGAGCCAAACGCAAAATCAAATAATTTCTTCTAAAATGACAGCAAAAAAAACGAAAAAAAAAAAACAAGATGAAATACGCGCACTTCTTGGCGTACTCACTGGAAGTTACTGATTCGGTAACGGATAAACCTTAATTACGGGTCTTTTAAAAGATCCGTTAGATGTGCGGACTTGCACTACTCGAACTATCCCATCTGAACCCGGAAAAACTTCTTCAACAACCCCTAAAGGCCACGTCAATGGTGGTGAATGCCCCT
Source organism: Orius insidiosus (assembly GCA_014119065.1). Taxonomy (NCBI): domain Eukaryota; kingdom Metazoa; phylum Arthropoda; class Insecta; order Hemiptera; family Anthocoridae; genus Orius; species Orius insidiosus. The sequence goes on from JACGAQ010002444.1 coordinate 25,519, forward strand.
GTTCGATCACTACGACTGTACCCTTGGTGACTGCGGAATTATCGGTCAACCATTTTCTTCGCACTTGCAATTCGTGCAGATATTCCTTTCGCCACCGACTCCAAAACGTTTGGACCATTTGATCCACAAGTTGAAAGCGGGAGAGCCGATTTTGAGGAATGTCTCTCCAATCGGACGACGGAAGGTTTTTTAATGGCGTTGCCATAAGGAAATGCGCCGGGGTCAAAACGGCAGGATCACTTGGGTCGGCGCTTAGCGGGCACAGGGGTCTTGAATTGAGTAGCGACTCTATTTGTATCAAGATTGAATTAAGTTCTTCGTAAGTTAGCACTTGAAGGCCAATAACCTTAAAAAGGTGTGTTTTCACTGATTTAACATTTGATTCCCAAATCCCGCCAAAGTGGGGTGCATTGGGTGGTAAGAATTTCCAATTAATTCTATGTGTTCCTAAACCCTCATTCAAAATTTTTTTATGTTTAGGTTCGGAAATGAAACGATACAATTCATCGAGTTCGGTCTTAGCACCGATGAAATTGGTTCCGTTATCGGAATACATAGTTCGACACTCTCCTCTCCTAGCCAAAAATCTTTTAAAAGCCGATAAAAACGGCTCTGTTGAAAGATCCGACACCAATTCAAGGTGCACTGCTTTGGTTGTCAAACAAACAAAAAGGCAAATATAAGATTTGGAGATCACGGGATTGCGTTTTCGGCCGATGGATATCTTTATTGGACCTGCATAATCCACGCCTGTATGAAGGAAAGCCTTTGATTCATTAACTCTACATGCCGGAAGATCCGCCATCATCGGATAAGTGGGTCGTGGACTAACCCTAAAGCACAAATTGCAGGATTGAACCCTTTGGCGCACAACCGAACGAGCTGACAAAATCCAAAATTTTTGTCGTAAAACGGCCAATAATAAATGGGGACCGGTATGAAGGTTGGTTTGATGATAATGATCGATAATCCGATTGACGAGAGGATGTTTTTTGGGGAGCAAGATTGGGTGAGTATGTTCAAACCCTAAGTTTGCTTTACTTAATCTCCCACCGACTCGAATAAGTCCATCCTTCAAGAAGGGATTTAAACAACGAATTTGTTTTGACACCAAACGGTTACTTTGCAGTTTAGCAAAGTCTTCAGCAAAGTCAGACCTTTGAACAACCTGGCACAAATAAATTTCTGACTGATCCAAACCATGGCGAGTTTCCTGATCTTTCGGGATCAATTTCACAAAACGAAGCACAAAAACCATAATCTTTAAGAGGGTGTTGTAACTTGAACACCGAGTAATCAAATTTAGAATTTGATTGGATTGGTCTGGAACTGCTGCGACCATTAAGCTAGCGCTTCTTCGCTCGGGCCACTCGGTTGGAGCTAATACCATCCATGGCGGACCGTTCCACCACAATTCTGCTTCCATTAACTCCTGTGGTAGAATTCCCCTGGAAAGACAGTCGGCGGGATTTTGTTTCCCTGACACATGGGCCCAACGAGTGATTTCCTTGCAATCTTGAATTTTAGACACTCGATTGGCAACGAATGTTTGCCAACACGCCGTTTTCAGCCAACAAAGGACAATTTCTGAATCAGAAAAGGCTAAAACTTCCTTTATGGGTTTTCGAACACAAATCGCTTCATATGCATATTTAATTAAATTGGCTAACAAAAAGGCGGCTAACAACTCTAACCTTGGAATACTTTGCACTTTGGCAGGAGCCACTTTAGACTTGGCACACAACAATCTCCCGGAGCGTCTAGCATCTCCATCAACGACTAATATATAGATAACCGCGCCATATCCACGTGAAGAAGCATCACAAAATCCAACTAGTGATATCTCTACCGAACCGTTCAGTCCCAAAAATCGTGGGATTTTTAACTCGGTTAACAAAACAAGCTGAGTTTGAAAGTGTTCCCACTTATTCACAATTGTGGACGAAGGTTCATCATCCCAGTCTGCCTTTTCTTGCCATAGTTCTTGAATGAGCACCTTAGCATATAAGATAACCGGTGCTAAAAAACCTACTGGATCATATATCCTTGCTATTGTGGACAAAATGGACCGTTTTGTGGCTGTTCTTTTCTCTAAGTCCAATCTGAAGTGGAAAATATCCATTTCTGGATTCCACACTAGCCCTAGAACAGGTAATGTATTATCAGTTTCAAATTCTTTCCCCCCCTCTACTCGATCGGAAAAGCTGGAATCTCGTCAGGAACATTCGACGACCATTTGACTAATTTAAACCCACCTAACGACAACAATGCTTTCGATTCTAATGAAGCCTTGAGGCTTCTTCAATATTTTCGACAGAAGTGACCAGATCGTCCATGTACATATCACGGGGGATAAATTGCTTGGCCAGCGGAAAACTCTCACCTTCATCTCGCACCAATTCTTGGATGGTCCTCAATGCCAAAAACGGCGATGCCGACAGTCCAAACACTACCGTGTTATGACGATAGACTTGAATAGGGAGTTCTTTTGAGAATCTCCACACAATCTTCTGCCATTCTCGATCAGCCTCACGTACAACAATTTGCCGGTACATCTGCCTGATGTCCGCACATAAACCTATTCGAAACAATCGAAAATTCAATAATAAGGAAAATATGTCCGCTTGTAATTTTGGCCCAACATACAAGCTGTCATTTAGCGAAAGCCCTAAACTGGTCTTGGCGCTTGCATCAAACACCACCCTAACGGGGGTGCTCGTACTTGCCTTGTGTACACAGTGGTGTGGAATAAAATATCCTTGCCCACGATCAGGATTTTTATTAACGACAAATGACCTTGGTCTATGAAATCTTTTAATACCTGATGGTAGGCCAATTTCAATTCCGGCATTAAATCGAGCTTTTTCTCCAGATTCAGAAACCTCCTTTCAGCAATTTTGTAGGATTCCCCTAATTGGGGTTTTTCGAATTTAAAAGGCAATGCGATCACATATCGGCCTTCTTTGGAACGTGATACCGTAGAGCTATAAATTTCTTCACAATTCTTTTCATCGTCAGATCTATGAACCATTTTTGGAAGCTCTTCTATCGCCCAAAACCTTTCTAATAGTGAATTAAGATTGGTTACACTCACCAATGACGTCACTTGGGTCACCGAGTTTACCACAGGGGCTCTTCCCATCAACACAAACCCTAACTGACTCTCAATTGCCACCGGATGATGTGGTGCATTAATTATTTTTCTGTCCTTCAACAAATACGGGACCAATTCTGCGCCCAACACCCCATGAATCTCCTTGGGAGTTGAAAAATCCTCATCCGCCAAGTTTAATTGTCTTAAGTAGGACAATTCAGATACTTCTACTGCCAGTGACGGCATCTTCTCGACAATTTTCTCCACTACCAATGCTTCGATGCCAAATGAACAATTCGCATCGAATCGAGAGGAAAAAGTCAAGAAAGTCTTTCCTATGGACTTTCCTTCCCACCCATGCCAAAAACTGCAAATCTGATCTTCTGCAGATTCAATTTCAACCGACGACAAGTTTCCGCAGTCAAAAAATTGCTCTGACTACCTGAATCCAACAAAAAACGCACTATCTGCGTCCGACCACTTCCATCGACAACCTGGACCTGTGCTGTTGACAAAAGCACTGTAAATTCTCCCTTAAAAATTCTAGGCTTAGCTACTGCGCACACATTCGTACTAGTTGAGGGACCCACAGGTTTCACAGGCTCAGTATTTTCCTTTGGTTTGAAAGGGAAATGTATCAACGAATGATGAGGAAGGTCACAATCCTTGCAAGGCTTAGTTTTCTCGCAGTTGGATGCAATATGCGATGAATTTAAACATTTGAGACACAAACGACAACGTTTAACCGCTTGAAACCTATCCCAAGGGGACATTTTCAAAATTTTTCTACAATCGACAAAATTATGGCCTTTTTTTACAATGTTCACAAAACGCTTTGTTCTCCGCCGCTTCTACCACCAAGGCATGGGTTGTTTTCGTATACTTCTTTTGCTCGCTTTTCGATTGTACATTCTGCGACTTCTCTACCTTAAACGACCTTAAATGAGTTTCCACAAACTCCACTAAATCCTCATAAGTGGGTGTACTCTTATCTCTGATAGATGTCTCAAATTCTCTGCGGGACTTAGAATCTAGAATCTTCAAACCTTGATATAAAAAGATTCGCCCTGACAAATCCTCTAAATCTAACCGCCTCAACGCTGCGACCGCAGCACAATACCCATCTAAGAAATTCTCCAAATTCTCTCTAGATTCCCCTTTTAGAGGTTGGAATTCGAATACTTTTTCTAAATAATTGTCACATATTACCCTTTTATCATCATATCTTTTCCACAACAAATCTTTAATGATGCTGTAATTTTCTGCAGTAGGTGGGACTTGTCGACAAACCCGTAGCGCTGCACCTGACAATCTAGAAATCAAAAAAGAAACCTTATGCAAGTCGGTTAAATTAGGATTCTTATCTACCAATGAGACGAATAATGATGAGAACACTGGCCATCTTTCAGCACTACCAGAAAATTCCGGTATCTCCAACTTTCCCAACAGCATCCTAGAATCTACTAAAGAATGAGTTTCCTCCTTTTACTGCTTTAGGAAGTTCCCTCTCCTTTTCAACCTTATACTCTTTTGCAATATAACGAATAAAATCAACCAGGTCTCTGAAACTGGTAATTTGAAGTGTATACTTCTCATCCATCTCCAAATTCATAATGTTGATTTGATCGTCCAACTCTTCCAGTTCCCTCACCGTGTCCGTCAACGACGGATACATTATCCTAAACGCCTTTAAATTTTTGGTGTCCACCTTCGCCGCTGGAACGTCAATGGCCTTAGCGTATTCATAGAGACGTTGCAGACGCGCGAATATCGTCTCCCTTTTTTTCGACAACACCTTAATTTTGACATCCGTTTGAGACGGCATTTTAAAGAACAACAAAAATATTCAATGAGATTGACTGACCAGAACGACAACCAAAACCACGTGTAACTCCAAGTTTATAAACAAAGCCACAAGTCGAAGGTTATTCAGGGTTTACCCGTCGGCAGGCGTACCCAGCGAGCGAGAGACCGGGAGACCACTGTCCGAAACCTGAAAAATTATGTCCGTCTGAAAAAGATGGATCCCCTTATCTCTTCGTTCCCACGGTTCAAACTCCAATTCCAAATTGTGAATAACGAATTACCCGAATTAGATTCAAAATCCGGTTCGGTCAGGACCAAAATGTTAACTACACTACTAAAGTGGACTGTAATTTTAACAAACAAAAATACGATACTAATAAAAATTTTACTTACTCTCCAACTGCGGCCTTCCACATTACCTGTCGGGGGAATGAAGGAGGAAAAAAGGATAGAAAGGAAACCGACGTCGCTGATGATGGCCTTTTGAATTTGTCAGAAATTTGAAGGGTCGAGATGCCGGGGTTTCAAGATGATACGATATGAAGATTTTCACGATATTACAATTAATTACAATCAATTACAATTAATTAACCGCTTGTTGGTTGCCAAACCTCAAACGCAACGAAAAACGGAATGGGAGAAAAAAGAAAAAGGAAGGGACAAATTTTCCAAATTGATGGAGGGGGACCGCGACCTCCCACCTGCTGCCTAGGGATTATCTCGGCGTAACCATTACCTAATCAAATTTATTCATCATATATATTTTTAATTTTTTGAGAATGGTTACAAAAACGGAAGGTTATAATACACTATTCTTTAAAGAAAATTTAAGAACCAATTACAATATCAATTTTCCTTTCCCGCCTCCTAAACAATAAGAATCAGCCGGAATATAAATCCGGAAAACATTTGCAAAATGTAATGTTGAAAAATCCTGGGAAAAGAACTTTATCCTATTTGACATAGGATAACCGGAAGGTTCTTTTAAAAAATAAATTTCAATTTTACTGGGATTGTATCTGGCGATTTTCCCACTTTACTCATACGAACAAAAAGAAAGCTATGCTTTAGTTAAAATCATTTTATTTGGAATGCTACATTTTTTAAAATGTATGATAATTCTTTGGTCAATCCCGTCGGTAATTCAAGTATATTATTTTCCACCTGCTGATGCAGAGGTTTTCTCGATAAGGCTTTTCCTCCAGAGAAGGTTGCCCCAAATATCGAACGGCTCAATCGGTTTTCTATGATTTCATGAAGCCGAGTTTTATTGTTTTCATTCGAAAAATCGGTCGTTTTTTAACCTGTTCACTTAAGACGTAACCTTACACCCGAAATACGTCAAAATATACATTTGCCAGAAAAAATATTATTAGCAGCAAGGCTGTGTTCAAAAATACGTCGAAATTTAATTAATAACATAATAATATAGTGAAAAGGAATAAGTTTCTCAAGACAACGCTCCTGAAGCACAAAAGCGTATTTCTTCTAATTGTCTTCAATCCCCTTACCCACTGCTCGAATTTGGTTTTTGACACATTAATTTAAAAAAAGTAAATTGAATTCATTACAATTACACTCATAAAATAAACTTTTTGCTGAGATCAAATCTTCTCCTGGTTTTTCGGGTTATTAGTTGACGGAAAGTGGAAAATCGGAGAAAATTGTAAACAGTGCTCTTTTTCGCGCGCTCGTAGTTTAGATACGGTTGGTCGTACGAAAAAAACCAATGGTAAAAAGATGGTATTCTCCTTCCAGTTATGAAAAATGACTTTATTCTATTTACTGGACTATTTTAAGTGAAGAATGGGTTTCTTTTTATTCGTATGAGTAAAGTGGAAAAACCGCCTGATATAATCCCAGTAAAATTGAAATCTATTTTTTAAAAGATTTTTCCGGTTATCCATGTTAAAAGGGTCTTTTCCCAGGAGTTTTCAACCATAAGAGTTACATTTTGCCTATGTTTTCCGGATTTATATTCTGGCAAATTCTTAATGTTTAGGAGGCGGGGGAGGAAAATTGAAAACAAGTTCTTGTATTTTCTTAAAGGATAGTGTAAGAACGTACGAATTTGACTTTAGGAAATTTCATATTTGAATGATTCGAAATGAAATTTTCTGGAGTCAGAGCATCACTTATGGCCCTACACATGTGGCAACTCAGAGCAGAGGAGTCAACCCCCTGTGGCGATGAAGGCGGGGGACAAGTGAAAATCCTTGTTCTCCGTCAAATAATATGTAAGACCTAATTAGTGTCCCCTGGAAAAAGGGGCACGAAAACTATATTTCCCACGACGTGGAAGAGGGGGGACCTCACGATCTATGCTCTGGGCATGAAGCCTACAAATGAGTGCCAGTCGGTGACCGTCGTTCCTCCTTCTAAGTGGACTGCCAACCAAGGTAGGTTTTTGTAAAGTACATCCCTAAGCTCTCGAAAATCTCCATAGCCCCCAGTCTTATTTGGGTTAAACATTAAAGTTAAAGTTTTAAAATTTGTATTTGTCTATTTTTTTATTCCCTCTCCACTGAAAGGTCAAAACCCAAAGACCAAAATTGGCCCGTGACAAGTGGTAGAGGCGCCGTTTTACAAAAAATTTAATTTTTTTTTCAATCCCCTCTCGCTGCAACGCTAATACGCCCCACGTAATTAGTGAAGTTGTGAAGTTTTTTTTTTTTTTTTTTTTTTCCGTTCTTTCAATCTTAAATTTTTTTTTTTTTAAGTATTTCAATTTTAAAATATTTCTTTCCCGTTCTTCAGTTTTAACTCTCAATTTTATTCTTTAAATATTTCCTTCCCGTTCTTAAATCTTAAATTTTCGATATATCATTTTTTTTTAATTTTAAATATTTTTTATTTTGTGTTTTGTTTTTGGTTACGACATCTTGTCTTGGTGTGTCGTAATTGTCCTAGTTTTCCTGCTAGAGGAGATTTTCGAGGTGTTTGGGCAAAAAGGATTCCGTGTCATCAATTTCTTAAATTGGGTTAAATGATGAAATTAGTACTCTTTATATTAAAAAAAAAAAAAAAAAAAAAAAAAAAAAATTGAAAACAGTAGAATAGAACTTAGGGCATGTCAGCCTATCACACATGATGTATATAATTAGGAATTTAAGTAGTGACGTGATTTTGGGAATTTCATGAGGAGACAAGGGACAATCATTAACTTTTCATCGCAGACCATTCACTTCCGGACAATTCATAATTTAGTTATAGCTAAAATCCTGCGATTCCTGCCAGAAGAGAAAGTTCCTAGGAACCAACCTCACGGGAATCTTCAACCAATTATTCTTTATATTACCACCATGTCATTCTGGATTATATCGGGCCCTCTCTCCTTCATGTGGATTCTCATATATCGTAGTCGGACCTGCACCACGACGAGATTCGCTGTTGCTGAACCAACAAGGAAAGCGGACTCAAGAGCGACGGCTGAATTTATTTATAAATTAATTAACAGATTTGGCGCGCCATCAATCATTTCGTCAGATAGGGGTACCCATTTTGTGGACAAATCGCTCAAAGTAATTGTGCGGGAACTGGGAATCACTCAACAGTTCAGTACCGCCTATTCTCCTCAAACGCAAGGATTGACGGAACGGTTCAATTCCACATTAATAACGGCGTTATCGCATTACCATGAAGACGGCTACTGGTCTCGAGTAATAGGAGCAGTCTTATTGGCATACAATACGAGGAAATTGGTGGATGTGTTTCACATCAGACGCCTTAAAAAATATCATTGTAGGGAAAACGCGAATTCGGCTGAAGCAAGTTCTGTGACGACAGAATGAGCCAAGGTCAATTCAATCAAAACCCTAATTATCAGTTCTTAAGTATCAATAACCCATCCGGAATCTCCGTCCAAAAGGGTTTTCGGCCATTTTTCATTTCTCCATTAAGTACACACACTCACACACAAAAAAAACATGTATTAGTATGGTATTCAGCCCTTGCTCTTGTCCCTTTCATTGGCCTCGGGAGCCCGCGAGCTCCATAGGAGGGAGTTATGTCGCGGTGTGCCCTTGCACAGTATGATCATATTTGAGATGACATACTACCGGGGATTCAAATGAGGGGTCCCGGGTTTACCCAGGAAGGTTCGTGGCATGAGACCAGTATGCTTATTTGAGAAGTATACAAGCGAACCTTCACGCGGGAGGTTTTGGAGCCAATCGCGAAAAAATGGGGTCCCAGCCACATGGGGTTGGGGTCATAAGTCTGGGCCCATATCCCAGACGCATTTAGTGCAGAATGCAAACCCCTCCATGTAATAGGGATTAATGACAATAATCCATTGGAGGGGAAAAGGTGGTTCAGATAGTCCTAGCCAAATGAACGCAGCGAATCTATGCCCATCTAGACCTCAGGGGAGGTCTGTAGGGGAGGGTATAGAGGTATTGACCAATGGAGGGTCATACTAAAGGTTGAGGTGCAGGGTTCTCGACTAAATCGTCTGTAAATAGGTAGATTAATAGGTAAAACTAAATAAATGAATTTGTAATGTTTTAAGATAAGAAGGGTAAATTTAAAAAAAATAAATAAATAAATAAATATTTAAAAGTAAGAATTGATGACACGGCGATATAATCCTTCCGGGCGTTCTCTTTTCGAATTTTGAGAACATTCTGGTTTGGTAGTTTAAGGAGTTTTATTGTTATAAAAAATTGCTAGCTTTAAGTTGTGTTGTAATACGTCTTAATTGCCAAAATAATTTGTTAGCTTTAAGTTTTATTGTTATAATTTGCTAGGTTTAAGTTTTGTTGGTTTTATTGTTATGAAAAAATTTGCTAGGTGTAAGTTTTGTTGTAATATGTCATAATTTTTGACTGTCCTTGTTGCGTCGTATGGAAATTTTTGAGATTAAAGAAAATTTTTTTCTTCTTTTCTCCCTTTCCACCTTATGTGGTACAGGGACCCCATACTCAAGGAAGGTCGGGTGTATTTGCCTGGCCTGCCCGCATTACGGGGTTACCGCCGAGGGCGTCGGTCCAATTAACTAGGGGAGGTATGTAAGACGTACGAATTTGACTTTAGGAAATTTCATATTTGAATGATTCGAAATGAAATTTTCTGGAGTCAGAGCATCACTTATGGCCCTACACATGTGGCAACTCAGAGCAGAGGAGTCAACCCCCTGTGGCGATGAAGGCGGGGGACAAGTGAAAATCCTTGTTCTCCGTCAAATAATATGTAAGACCTAATTAGTGTCCCCTGGAAAAGGGGCACGAAAACTATATTTCCCACGACGTGGAAGAGGGGGGACCTCACGATCTATGCTCTGGGCATGAAGCCTACAAATGAGTGCCAGTCGGTGACCGTCGTTCCTCCTTCTAAGTGGACTGCCACCAAGGTAGGTTTTTGTAAAGTAACATCCCTAAGCTCTCGAAAATCTCCATAGCCCCCAGTCTTATTTGGGTTAAACATTAAAGTTAAAGTTTTAAAATTTGTATTTGTCTATTTTTTTTTATTCCCTCTCCACTGAAAGGTCAAAACCCATAAGACCAAAATTGGCCCGTGACAAGTTTTAACCTTCCGTTTTGTAACCTTTCTCAAAAAATTTAAAATACTATATGATGAATAACTTTAATTGGGTAATTCGATAAATAACAAAAAAGGAATTATTTATTCAAGTAAAAGTTGCCTACGACAAAAAAAAAAAATGGAACGAAAAACATAGATTTTTCGAGGATGCTTCTCGTTCTGCTGCGTTCAGGATGCTTCTTTCGGTGCCAAGTCGAAGTCTTTCGTGGGGAAAAAAAGATGTAGCCATCGACTGATCGTCTTTTTAAAACCAAGCCGAATGCCACGTCCTTTTTTTTTTTTTTTTTTTTTTTATTTACAAACATTATTTACAACAAAATTAAATTTTACAAAAGTTAAAAATAAAACTGGTCGTGTTGGTTCCTCCTTTCTTAGCAGTCGTCCACTTTTTCTTTCCAGAGTTGGTGATATCATTCTTCGTGCAGATCCGCTTTTTTCGCTTCGTACTTCTTGATTTCGTTCCTTTTTTAGGGTTGACGCTCTTCTTTTTTCTATCGTCCGGGTCTCCTTTCGGTGTTTGGAGTCTCCGGACCAATTCGGGATCTCCCTGCACCACATTTTCCCAGGCCTGGGAAACATTTCGCACCTGACGAACCGTAGATACCGGAACTCTTCTCTCAAAATATTAGAAGCCATCTCCGGCGGAAGGTCTCGGATGAAGTCTCTTTGTTGCTGTTGTTGTTGGTGGGTGATTTCTGCGTCCGTCGTTTTCCATTTTTCTCAAGCGAGTGACTCTTGGGAAGTGGAAGGTAATTTCGAGAGCCTTGGCCAAAAGGACTCATACAGACAGCGCCCTCTGCCGATCCGAAGAATTTCAAATCCTTTTCCGCTAAATTCCCATTTTTCCCTATTTTTTTACCAATTTTTCAAAATAATGTCGGACAGCATTCTTTTAAAAGCTTAACGTTTGCCCAGGATAGCATTTTAAAATTTTTATATAACTTGAAATTTAAATTCATAACAATAAAAAATTGATTTCATTTTCGTTCTACGCAGTCCATAAAAACGATCACTTGTTTTTTAAAAAGACTCGTTTAAAAAAAAGCGAAGAGATTTCATCAAATAGGAACCTTAAACATAATTTAATTTATCTTATTAAATAAAGATGAACAGTTAAAAAAAAATTTTAGAAATGCTGCCTGACAATATTAGGAAAATTGGTAAAAAATTTTCCTGTTCCACAGAGGGCTGTATGAGTCCTTTTGGCCAAGGCTCTCGAAATTACCTTCCACTTCCCAAGAGTCACTCGCTTGAGAAAAATGGAAAACGACGGACGCAGAAATCACCACCAACAACAACAGCAACAAAGAGACTTCATCCGAGACCTTCCGCCGGAGATGGCTTCTAATATTTTGAGAAGAGTTCCGGTATCTACGGTTCGTCAGGTGCGAAATGTTTCCCAGGCCTGGGAAAATGTGGTACAGGGAGATCCCGAATTGGTCCGGAGACTCCAAACACCGAAAGGAGACCCGGCCGATAAAAGAAGATCGTCAACCCTAAAAAGGGACGAAATCACGAAGTACGAAGCGAAAAAAGCGGATCTGCACGAAGAAGGACATCACCAACTCTGGAAAGCAAAAGTAGACGACCGCTAAGAAAGAAAGAACCAACACGACCATGTTTTATTTTTAACTTTTGTAAAATTTAATTTTGTTGTAAATAATGTTTGTAATAAAAAAAAATGAAAAAAATAAAAAAAAAAAAAGGACGTAGCATTCGGCTTGGTTTTAAAAAGATGATCAGTCGATGGCTACTTCTTTTTTTTTCCCCACGCGCGGCACCGAAAGAAGCCTCCTGAACCCAGCAGAACGCGAGGCATCCTCGTAATATTTTGTGACTTTCGTTCCATTTTTATGTCTATGGCAACTTGTTCTATAATAAATAATTCCCCTTTGTCATTTATTGAATTACCTAATCAAATTTATTCATCATATATATTTTTAATTTTTTGAGAATGGTTACAAAAACGGAAGGTTATAAACACTATTCTTTAAAGAAAATTTAAGAACCAATTACAATATCAATTTTCCTTTCCCGCCTCCTAAACAATAAGAATCAGCCGGAATATAAATCCGGAAAACATTTGCAAAATGTAATGTTGAAAAATCCTGGGAAAAGAACTTATCCTATTTGACATAGGATAACCGGAAGGTTCTTTTAAAAAATAAATTTCAATTTTACTGGGATTGTATCTGGCGATTTTCCCACTTTACTCATACGAACAAAAAGAAAGCTATGCTTTAGTTAAAATCATTTTATTTGGAATGCTACATTTTTTAAATGTATGATAATTCTTTGGTCAATCCCGTCGGTAATTCAAGTATATTTATTTTCCACCTGCTGATGCAGAGGTTTTCTCGATAAGGCTTTTCCTCCAGAGAAGGGTTGCCCCAAATATCGAACGGCTCAATCGGTTTTCTATGATTTCATGAAGCCGAGTTTTATTGTTTTCATTCGAAAAATCGCATGGTCGTTTGTTTATAACCTGTTCACTTAAGAACGTAACCTTACACCCGAAATACGTCAAAATATACATTTGCCAGAAAAATATTATTAGCAGCAAGGCTGTGTTCAAAAATACGTCGAAATTTAATTAAAAACATAATAATATAGTGAAAAGGAATAAGTTTCTTCAAGACAAACGCTCCTGAAGCACAAAAAGCGTATTTCTTCTAATTGTCTTCAATCCCCTTACCCACTGCTCGAATTTGGTTTTTGACACATTAATTTAAAAAAAGTAAATTGAATTCATTACAATTACTCTCATAAAATAAACTTTTTGCTGAGATCAAATCTTCTCCTGGTTTTTCGGGTTATTAGTTGACGGAAAGTGGAAAATCGGAGAAAATTGTAAACAGTGCTCTTTTTCGCGCGCTCGTAGTTTAGATACGGTTGGTCGTACGAAAAAAACCAATGGTAAAAAGATGGTATTCTCCTTCCAGTTATGAAAAATGACTTTATTCTATTTACTGGACTATTTTAGTGAAGAATGGGTTTCTTTTTATTCGTATGAGTAAAGTGGAAAAACCGCCTGATATAATCCCAGTAAAATTGAAATCTATTTTTTAAAAGATTTTTCCGGTTATCCATGTTAAAGGGTCTTTTCCCAGGAGTTTTCAACCATAAGTTACATTTTGCCTATGTTTTCCGGATTTATATTCTGGCAAATTCTTAATGTTTAGGAGGCGGGGGAGGAAAATTGAAAACAAGTTCTTGTATTTTCTTAAAGGATAGTGTTTATAAACCTTCCGTTTTTGTAACCTTTCTCAAAAAATTTAAAATACTATATGATGAATAACTTTAATTGGGTAATTCGATAAATAACAAAAAAGGAATTATTTATTCAAGTAAAAGTTGCCTACGACAAAAAAAAAAAAATGGAACGAAAAACATTAGATTTTTCGAGGATGCTTCTCGTTCTGCTGCGTTCAGGATGCTTCTTTCGGTGCCAAGTCGAAGTCTTTCGTGGGGAAAAAAAAGATGTAGCCATCGACTGATCGTCTTTTTAAAACCAAGCCGAATGCCACGTCCTTTTTTTTTTTTTTTTTTTTTATTTATTTATTTCAAACATTATTTACAACAAAAAAATTTTACAAAAGTTAAAAATAAAACATGGTCGTGTTGGTTCCTCCTTTCTTAGCAGTCGTCCACTTTTTCTTTCCAGAGTTGGTGATATCATTCTTCGTGCAGATCCGCTTTTTTCGCTTCGTACTTCTTGATTTCGTTCCTTTTTTTAGGGTTGACGCTCTTCTTTTTCTATCGTCCGGGTCTCCTTTCGGTGTTTTGGAGTCTCCGGACCAATTCGGGATCTCCCTGCACCACATTTTCCCAGGCCTGGGAAACATTTCGCACCTGACGAACCGTAGATACCGGAACTCTTCTCAAAATATTAGAAGCCATCTCCGGCGGAAGGTCTCGGATGAAGTCTCTTTGTTGCTGTTGTTGTTGGTGGTGATTTCTGCGTCCGTCGTTTTCCATTTTTCTCAAGCGAGTGACTCTTGGGAAGTGGAAGGTAATTTCGAGAGCCTTGGCCAAAAGGACTCATACAGACAGCGCCCTCTGCCGATCCGAAGAATTTCAAATCCTTTTCCGCTAAATTCCCATTTTTCCCTATTTTTACCAATTTTTCAAAATAATGTCGGACAGCATTCTTTAAAAGCTTAACGTTTGCCCAGGAGATAGCATTTAAAATTTATTTATATAACTTGAATTTAAATTCATAACAATAAAAAATTGATTTCATTTTCGTTCTACGCAGTCCATAAAAACGATCACTTGTTTTTTAAAAAAAGACTCGTTTAAAAAAAAGCGAAGAGATTTCATCAAATAGGAAAACCTTAAACATAATTTAATTTATCTTATTAAATAAAGATGAACAGTTAAAAAAAAATTTTAGAAATGCTGCCTGACAATATTAGGAAAATTGGTAAAAAATTTTCCTGTTCCACAGAGGGCGCTGTCTGTATGAGTCCTTTTGGCCAAGGCTCTCGAAATTACCTTCCACTTCCCAAGAGTCACTCGCTTGAGAAAAATGGAAAACGACGGACGCAGAAATCACCACCAACAACAACAGCAACAAAGAGACTTCATCCGAGACCTTCCGCCGGAGATGGCTTCTAATATTTTGAGAAGAGTTCCGGTATCTACGGTTCGTCAGGTGCGAAATGTTTCCCAGGCCTGGGAAAATGTGGTACAGGGAGATCCCGAATTGGTCCGGAGACTCCAAAACACCGAAAGGAGACCCGGCCGATAAAAGAATCAACCCTAAAAAAGGGACGAAATCACGAAGTACGAAGCGAAAAAAGCGGATCTGCACGAAGAAGGACATCACCAACTCTGGAAAGCAAAAGTAGACGACCGCTAAGAAAAAGAACCAACACGACCATGTTTTATTTTTAACTTTTGTAAAATTTAATTTTGTTGTAAATAATGTTTGTAAATAAAAAAAAAATAAAAAAAAAATAAATAAAAAAAGGACGTAGCATTCGGCTTGGTTTTAAAAAGATGATCAGTCGATGGCTACTTCTTTTTTTTTCCCCACGACGCGGCACCGAAAGAAGCCTCCTGAACCCAGCAGAACGCGAGGCATCCTCGTAATATTTTGTGACTTTCGTTCCATTTT
>JACGAQ010002445.1:0-41079 GCA_014119065.1 Orius insidiosus
TGCATTTTGATAATAAAAAATCGTGAAATCACGGGGGTCCTTATAATTTAATGGCGGCGAAAATCGGAATCTTCGTTTCGATTATGGGGAAGGAAGGCGATTTGACTTGGTTCGTTTGGAAGTAGAACGGGGGTGCAGGGGTTGTTCAGTACATCATCACCTTGTTAGTCCGTTCTCCAACCGGTTTTCTTCTCTCTCTCTCTTCCCCTTATGTCCGTCCTTTTCTCCCGTTTATACCCCGGTGTCTCAAGTTCCAAATCGTGGCCGACATTTTAAACGCTTATATAAACATGGGAAACACGAAATTTCACGGTTGGATTAAAAAATGAGAAAAAATCATTAAAAAAGAAAAGTCATGGTATTTCGATAGTTAAGAATTAATCGAAATTCTCAACCTGTGCAAAAAAATAAAAACACGCCTGTCATCCGGTATTTCGGAAGGGATAAAAAACATTTTCCATTTTAAGAAGACACACAAAAAAGGCGTGCTCAAATTCATGGTAGACGTTTGAGTTGATTGAGAGTCAAGATGATAAGTGGTGACGAGGAAGTGGTAATTGTCATAATTAGGAGAGAAGAGAGAGAAAAAAAGGGGTATAAAAATTTCTTATTTACAACAGAGAGAGGACCACCTTGCTTTCGCATACCTTTGAAATGCCTTACCTATATTGATGCTGGTCGTTTGTTAATTTGTTGATTAATTTTGGTAAGTAGGATGTAAAGGAGGTAGGTCCCTCATTGGTATCTCCTCCCTGACGGGCCTATGGCGTTTTTTGACGCGTTCGCGGTCTCGAGCAGCACTGTATGGAGAGGAGGAGGCGGAGACGAGCGAAGTCAAAGCGCCGATGTAGGTAAGGACGTCCAAGTCACCGTTTCTGCTCCGGCCGAACACCATTCCGGCCACGACTAGACAAATCCCACTCAGGATTCCAGCGACGAACGCGACTTGAAGAAAATAATGAAAAAAGGTCTCTAATGCTATACAATGGCCGCCGCAAGGAAGAACTGCAGTTTCCGTCGTCCCGTGGCCGCTTGTTGGCGTCAAAGCTCGGGATGAGTCCGGCCGATCGCCGTCCTCCTATGCCTACAAGAGATTCGTACAACAAACTCAGAAAAAATTAACTCGTACTTTCTGATGCGACGCTGAAATGACGTCGAGGAACATTTGGTTTTGGTAAAAGATACAAGTTGGTCGTCGCCGAGGCAGTCTCGCTTATTCCGGCGTCTTGCGGGTGACGTGCCGTATGCTCTACAAACTGCCCGCCTTCCTCGTAAAATGGGTTTATCTGAAGGTACAATATATTAAAAACAACGGCGTATCCAAAGGACTTACTTGAACATATTGATTCTGATGAATGGCATGATACGTCTGACTGCTCGCAGAGCTCGAGACGGATTCTGAACAATGCTGACCGCTCCATGGGTTTCTGCTGCAGAAAGAAATTTTGTTTCATAGCTTAACATGAAATCCGGAAGAAAAGTTTTCCAAGCTGACAGGCAGAGTTACAATGGCCAAGTCTTCATCGCACAAATGATGAATGTTTAACAGAATAGTGCATCCTACTCATTGCCAAAATTCCACGCGTTGGGAGATGAAAGGAGAAAGACGACAAAATGTCGGATTGTGGTACCACGGTTTCAATTTAGCCCTCTATGGACTTCACACAAAAAGTGGGGTTCCAGACAGTCGTAAAGCATTCGTCGTAGCTTTCAAAATTTAAAGTCTTGAGACACGCCTACTGCAGGGGTGCAAGTTGCACTGAAGCCACAGTGAAATTGCCAAGTTCTTCAAAAGATGTAAATTAAGTAGGGGAAAATTTATGTACGGAGCTACACTAATCCGTGAACAGGAGAATTAAACGATTCCAGATAATTTGAAATCAATTTCAGAGGGTTTGGCACTCAATTAAATATTATTATAGCGAATCCTTGAGTTGCCGATTTCAAAAAATGAACCCAAAAAATTGAAAAGTATGGATCAAATCGCGGGAGAGATTTCTTCTAACAGGACCGGTCCTTGTGTGGAGGCGTAAAAGTTTTTTTTACTCGCGTATGGACTACGATCTTCCAGGCATGCGGGGGCCCACTACCCAGCGGTCCCAGCCTCTTCGAAGGGAAAAATGGGCGTGACTCAAACTAAACTATGTTTGTTTATAATCACCCACTTATTGTTGGTAGACTTAAGAGGAGGTACCTACTCACTACGTTCTCAACAAGCTAAAGAGTAATAATAAAACGGAATAAAATTTAAAAGAAAAAAATTATTACCTTGATAGGGGTGGGCTTGGGCTAAAGGGAAAGGTCCATGTTTGCTCATAATGAACCATCTCGGTAGCCCCACTTATTGTTTCCTGAAAGAAAAAAAATCAGTAAAGCAGAAGTTATGAAAACTTGAGTAAGGTAAAATAATGTGTACTACAATCATTTTCAGCACATCATCTGCACATCTCAACCCATCCATAGCATCCAAGAATCAAGTTTCCTAACAAACATCACAATTTCCTCGATTCCAACAGGCACTTCGACCGTATCTCGGCACGGTATATTCCAATTGAGTGTCATCAGTCATCACTCATCATTGACCCTGTCAACCTACAATGGCTGCTTTCAATACACTGAGACTAAGTACCGTTTCCGCTTCGCATGACTAGTCAAGATGGCCTAGAGACGTCGTAATATTCGATAGCACCTTAAGGAGTCCCCATTGTTCTTCTATTTAATTTTTTTTTTCTCAGTACAACTTGACCATCTTCAACAGCAAACTTTAAGTGATGGTAAAACCCTAGAGAGTGAACAGTATCACTTTCAATAAGATAACGTAGAGGAGTATCACTAAATGGCAAGCTACACTGCATAGAAATAAGCTACAAAGACACCCAAGACGACTAGCATAAAATAAAGTTTTTGGATCATCCTTTCGGGATGGAGACAGCTGCACATTGTATGGAAAACTGGGTTTTTGAAGTTCTACTCCTTGAGAAGAGATAAATGTTTAAAATAGCAAGAGCTCCATCTTAACCGTGAGCAATTCAACCACATTAAGAAATTTTAAAGAAGAACAAATTAATTCCTCAAATTAACTGAACAACATAAGTGAAGTAATCTATGAATTTTTTGCGGTTTTTTCTTAGGCCTTGCTTGGCCTAGATTTCCTTGTTCGCTTCATTATTTAATTCCATTTCAAAATACACGATTTTGATTTTTATTCATTTAAACTAAACTGGAGTACCAGAGATAAACGTGTTGAGAGATATTCCTAATTCGTGATTGATAACAAACTAAACCTTCATTATAGTTTTTAAAATTAATACAATTTGCGCGGATATATCTAGTGTTGAGAAGGACTTACCTTTTCATCCTTATCTTCAGGAACTCCACAAAAAAGTAAAAAACAAGAAAACCATTACACTGGAAACCAAAAATATACGGAAGGACGACGGTGGACGGCAACCTGTGGGTCCGGACACGTTTTTCTGAGTGCACTGATCGCAGATGACTGATCTCAATTTCTTACTCTCTTTCACATTCCCTTCTCCTCATGCACATGACGCGGCGCGGGGTTCTGTTCTGGCCGGGTAAGAAAAGAATCATAAAAAGAAAATTGAAAAAGACAGCGCCCCGCTTGAAAAACGTTAAATCCTTGAACATAGAATGGAATGTGGTTGGCGCGCTCTACAGGTCGAGGCAAAGACTACTATGCTTCGGCCTCAACTAATTAACTTAAATAATTAATTATTAAAAGCACCAATCCTTAACAATCAATTATATTTCAACCATCAAATATGGATATAGTTCTGTGTTGCTATTCCGTCATTATTTCCCGCGCAGAAGATGACATCAGTACTCTCTAAGCCTATCAAAAACCAAGAAACTAGGTACAGAATGACGTCATTTTTCATTGATTCAACCACAACAAACAACCTTCACTAAAATAAAAAAAATCACTGTTGTCTTGTTTAATCGTCAATCGTTATTGTTATCAAATTTTCGTTTCGCCCACACTGTACATCCTATTTTAACTTACCAAAATAACTTAATTCTAAAGAAAACTGAATAAAATTCAGTAGTAGTTTTTGAATTATGTAGTGGATTGAAACACCTGAATATACTAGACCACGTTTTAAATTTTTCTTGAATATGTCAATGCCTGGGACTAATAATGGGTAAACGCTTTATTTATTATTTACTGTTCTTATTTTGATTGGATGTTAAGTTTTTGTAGAAAACGCAACAGGAGTGCTGAAGATGAAGTCAGCGAATTTACACCTCTTTCGAAAAGGATCAACAATCTTCATATCAACAATGGGAAGAACATGGAATCAAAAGTGGTTCGTGAATTTAATGACATTATTAGTTACTATTATACAGTGATCAGGGGCTGAAACGCTTGCACTTATACTGAAAGACTGATAATTTTTTTCCATAGGACGCCCACAGAAATATAATTATGTACAGCGAAAGACGAGCAGAGCTTGACTACGAGGAATCATCGCGCAGCATGGACGGTGACACAAACCTCCAGCAGCCTTGGTTACCGAACTACAGCCCCGATTTGAATATGGCTCAAAATCCTTATTATTACGAGTCCAATCGTTTGTTGTACGAATTGTATATTCAAAGATCTCAACGGTCCCACAACCCAAACAATCAGCATGCCCACCATTATTAAAGCTTTATTGTTCACCATATTTAATTTTTTCCCCAGTGTGTATTATTTATCTTTATTGTAACTGTATTTATTTATTTAAATTGTCCTCTATAAAATGAATAAGTTTAATCAATGATATGCCTAATTATTAACCTTTCTTCCAATATTTTTGGTCTTGCTCCAGCAGATGGCTGACTATCATCTCCCTGTTTATTAGCGAAACATCTCAGCCAGAAGAAAGGATTCAAAAAGATTAGCGTGAACTGTCCAAATTTCTCCCTACTATTGAATAATAAATTCTATTAACCCTTTCTTGCGCTACTGGCGCAGCACTTTTCCCCTCTTTTGCCCCTCACTTCCGACCGCTCCCAGCGCCCAGCAAAGCACAGAAAGCGACGAGTGATGCGATCATCACGTTTATTTCTTCCCCAACAGATTGCCAGTTTTTGATGTCGCTAGCCACGGGAAGCAAGGTATTAAATTTTTTAGGGAGGCTTCCCGCTGGCGCCGCTGGGCAACTAAAGTCGCCTGCGGTCTCCAAACGAAAAGCGCGAATGGCAACTGTGGTCTCGAAAGGGTTAAATACTAGGAGTATTTAGTGAAGTTCCCTATACATTCAGGGTAATTCAATAAATTAATATTTGATACTGGGCATTTTAATTTATTTCATCCTCTACGTAAATTAACCAAAAAATTTAAAACGCATTTACAAGATTTGAAACCTGTCAATGGAATTTTTTATGAAATCCGTGTACAAAATATAAAATAATAACATACATAAACAAAAATCGTGGGTACATTATAAAATTACTTTTTGCTTAAAAACTACTGTTTTAAATATTTATCAATAATTTTTTAATTTTTTTTTTCTTTTGTACTCAACGATATTTAATAATAATTAATATTTACATTGATTATATCTCATATGATTACAATTCTAATGTACAAAATATCCTTTTCAAATACCTTTGGCATTTTTGTACTCTTTATTTAGCTTTTTTAAAAAAATGAAAACTTAAGTACATATTGCACAAACAGAAATGGTCCTCCGAGCAAAAAGTTTTTACCACTCTATCAACGGAATCACTCAAAAAATAACATTTTTTTTCCTTTTTCTATTCTATTATTTACTAGATATTTACACAATGCCTCTTATTTTGAGGTAAAATTATGAATGTATAAATTAGCTTTTTTCTTTTTATATAATCCTATATTCATTGACAAGGCAATATAAAGCAATATTAATATTATAGATTAGAATAATATAATGACTATTTTATAATTTTTTATTATTTTAAAAACAGAGGGTTTTTCAATTTTTCCAAGGTTAACAAATGGACGTTTTTTTATTTCTTCCGACAATTCAAATGAATTTTTTTCGTTTATTGAACGACTATAATCAATAAATAGCACCAATAATGAGGTGTTTAAGACTCAGATATTTTTCGAGCACAGCAAAATGGTTTGAATAGACCAGTTTACACTTGACGATTTTTTGATAAAGGAAAAAATACCATGTTTCCCTGGGTCCTGAAAAGGCAGTAATGTTCAGAATGAACCTAAAATCGAATTTGTGTAAATTGAGCTTGGAAAATGTAGAGTAACCATTTTAAGGTGCAGAATTGACAAGATTTTTAATCCATTTAGTGTAGAAAATCTAGAACGAAAAACTTTGATTGTCAGAATATTGAGTGAGGAAGTAATAGGAGGAATGAATTAAAAGCAATCTCGAGCAGCAGAGACGAAAGCCATAAGATCCGGTGCAAAGTTTGTGTTGGTGGGAACCGAGTTCCCAGTGGCCGTACCTCAGGAAACAGTGTCACGTTCGGATGAGGAGTGGTTGGCGGGTACATGTTGGCTTATTTCGGCCTTGACTCTTCGAGCGATATGACTCCGAGTATGTTTCCTCAGGTGGTCTTTACGGTAAAAGCCTTTACCGCATTCTGTACAAACATGTCGTTTTTCTCCTGAATGGATCACAAAATGTAATGTGAGCTGCTCCTTACGTTTAAACGCTTTCATGCAAACCGTGCAAACAAACGGACGGTCTGGATTGTGGCTTTGCTTATGACGAGTAAGGTGGTCTTTACGTTTTAATCCAGCACCGCAGATCTCGCAGAAAAACCTCCTTTCCATTGTATGGCCTAGAAGGTGCTGTTCCAAAAGTGACTTATCCGGATATGCCATATGGCATTCAGGACAGCAATAAAGGTTGAACCGTCCAATGCTGTTGTCAACCTTATTTCACCTGGCTTAGGCCTCGGCTTTTTTTCTTTTGGCGGCTTCTTTTTCTTTTTCTTTTTCAAATCCGGCTGCGGAGGAGCAGGCGGAGGATGTATATGCTCAGGCTCCATATCTTTCTTTATTGTTTCCGCAGAATATTTTAAGAAATGATGTAAAGAAATGGGAGAGTAGAAGCAGGTAGATGAGATAAGTAATCAGCGACGGTTGAGCCAGGTGTAGCGATACTTTGCCATGATGGGGGCATCCCAGGCTGAGGAGGAATCGAAGCATAATCAGTGCTTTCATTTTTTTCTTCTCTTTTGACTAGATTACATATTTCCTGCTGCATATTATTCTCTTCATAATTGCGTTTGTTTTCATCCTGGCGAAGATGTCCGTTGTAGTTAAGCTGAAGATTCGGAAAGTGCTGAGGTTCAGGATATTTCGTCTGATTTGGAGGAGATGGTAGAATGTTCCCCGAAATTTGAGTACTGCTGTCACGTTGGTACTTGACCGGCATCGGCTGACTTTGAAAATGGTTATTGTAGCGGTTGGAAGAGCTCACCATCGACTCATCCGAAATTGGGCTGATCGTCTGAGTCGCTACTCCTGTCGTCGAAGGAGCCGGAGCAGCGCTGTTTTCATGAGTAAACTTTGCAGCGAATTGATGTATCGATGGAATCGCAGTCGCAAAGTGATTGCCAAAAGGCGAAAAGTTCATCATCTTGAAGAAATCAATTTTCGCTGCTTATATTTTCTATAACACTCCACCCTGAAACTATAAAAATAATATTAATATTATCAGTCAAATTTCGCAAGAACACTTTGGTCAATAAGTGAAGAAACCCAATTTTTAAGGATTTCCACCAATAAACACTCTTGCAATTGGGTTTTCAGGCGCTTTTCTTTTTTTCACCCCTTTATAGAATTTTCGGAGGTTCACTCTTATTCCAAGATTTTTCCTGCCTGCATAGTTAATAAAACATGATTTTCTCCAGCCTGCAGCTTTATAAAAATAAAATTTTCGGTGTTTTCGAGCCAATTGATATTGAATTTTCAGGCCTTTCCTTAGTTTTTCAACGAGGAGACCCCTTGAGGCTTCAGAAGTTTTTTGACATAGAAAACGCCTTATTTCAGAATTTAGGACCTTTTTCAGGTTATCATCTTCTATCATTAGAAACCCAATAGGTATTGAAATTTTGGGGGTTTTCCGCGGTTTTCGGCATAAAAACCCTCAGCCATTGGTTTTTCAGACGCTTTCAGTTTTTCATACAAGAAACTCCTTCGCAACTGCATTTGCTGGAGTTTTCCAGTTTTTCCGACCTAGAAACAGCTTTTTCCGCTGAAATACCATATGAACGAGCTTTCTTGGGTAGAACATCTGGGCTAAATAATGATTTTCTACTAAACAGTAGAATTGATCCAGAAAATCAGGGTTTAGACAGATTGTTCTAGCACCTTCAATTTTTTCCCCCAAAATTTGCAAAAAAAAAAAAATTGTTTAATTTTGATACTAGAGTCAATAATTAATAGATAGCTCAAGAATAATTTATGACATAAATTGTTTAACTTTCGTTTTTAAAAAATAATTATTATTTTAAAATTAAGAATGAAATGATTAATTAATGAAAGACAAATTTCAGTTAGGCAGGGTGAAAAAAATTAAGAATTGAGGAGTAAAAAATTTTCTTGTAGCTTGAAGAAAATAATGATTGAGTCTCGTGATTAAAAAAAAAAAAAATTAAAAATGGTGACCGATAATCGATGGAAGGGTGAGATTGGTTTCGGGAGGAGGGTGTGAACATAATCATAGTTAAGAATGCATGGAATAAAAAAAAAGGAAGAAAAGTGTATTGAAAAGGAGAAAGTGAAATTTTGCTTTTTCGATGGCGTCATTGAAAGTCCGGATTGCGGGGTTAAAGGGGGAGAGAGAAACGGGCCGGGGCATGAAGGAACGGGGGTGAGTGAGAAAGGGTGTGAGATGGACGACTCCCTCATCCCCTTTTATTCGACTCGACATGAAAACAAACCTAAAACGAGTTTGATTTACAAATCGCCTTCCGAATACAATTTAAGCCTCAAATGGGACTTACCATATTGAAAGAGAAGAACTCGATATTGCCTTTTTTATATGAGAAATTTCGCTCAATTGCTGAGCTATGAACACCTGCTCGGGAACATTTTTATTAGGATCTCTGCTCACGCGCGCCCCCGCCACCCCCAAAGGCCGACCACCCCCCGACCGGCCACCCGCTCAACTCCAAGGGTGATTTTCCCGTCCCAACTTAAAAATTGATGACATTTCGGCCAATAACATTAAGAACGAGACCTTTATTATCAAGTAGGCCTAGTATATCTCAATCCAATAAAATTTCATTTCAAAAGCTAGAAATTTCAAATAGTTTTCGTTAACTTTTAAGTTCTTTTCTTATTTTTCGGGAAAATAGTTCATTAAGGCTGCATTTGAGAAGCAAAAAATCCTTTTTTTTAAAGATCCATTAGTGATAAAAATTGCCTCAACTTCAAGGCCTCTCCTAGTTGTCTGGCGTTTCATATATTTCAGAATATGAATAAATTCCTGAAGCTAAAATTTTTGAATAGGAATTAGAGAGTATTCACAAAAAGTATGAATACGCTCAAAACTAGGAAGCCTCTTATGCCATATGGCATTTTTTGGGAGGGAAATATTTCTAAAATCATCACGAAAAGACATAGATATTCAGATGGTTTATTTAAAAAAAAATCGTCGAGAGTTCAAATAAAAAATATAATATTGTAACCCTTTTTGAAAAATTTACCGTTAACCAAAAATGTTCTCAGAACCTTAAATCTGCCATTTTATGAATAGTTGAGAGAAAAAAAAATCCCTCAAAGTCACTGGATAAAATACTTGATATTTCTTTTTAAATCATATATTTTTTTTTACAAAATAATATTAATCTCTTAAAAACATAATTAAATAAAATTATTTTTATTACCATACCCATTGATTACAATATAATTGAGATTGTAATTAACTAATGGCTATTTTCTCTTTTTGTATTCAAAATGTTAATAAAAGACAACAGAGCTTAAAAATAAGCACATAAAAAGCAGAAATCGAGTTTCCGTCGCTTCTTTCTGCTCACATATTTTAGAAAACTATAAAAATAATATATATATTTTTTTTAAATATTTTTTTTTTACCCCAAAAAAATTCAACTGGTATTTTACAAATTCTTCCTAAAAGCATCATGTTAACAGAATATAAAACTTAACGTCTAAACATACATTTTGGTGCAGTATTTAGATTTAAAATAAAAGTCTAGTCTACAGGTCAACCAAGCAACTTAACCTGGATACTTAAGTTTAAAAGAAAAGAAAAAAAAAATACGTGCAAAGTATAACTTATTTTTTTATAAACCCCAAAATAAAGGAAAAAAAATGTAAGTATATACATAAGTTTTCAACAGTAATAAATAGAAATACTAGCTATAAAAACCGGAACAACAAAAAAGAAAAAATGTTTTTTTAAAATCTATATTTATATTCTTTCTATACACATTTATATTATAAAAATATACAAGATGGAAAGGGTAATTTAAAATTTGGTAATAAAAAAAATCAATTTTTAACCTTCACAAATTTATAAATGAACCTTTAACATCTAGTATAAGTTATGAAACTGCACGTAAACAAAAGAAAAAGAAAAAAAAAAGGTTAATAAAAAACCTAATAGAGAAAAATCCTGTACATGTTATTGTATATACATAACTCTAAGGCCTAAACCACTGTAAAAACAAATCTTTAAATATACAATATTTATTTTATTATAAAAATATAACTTTGTAACATTATCATGTTTATTTGTATATTTTCTTTTATCAGGAAAGACGTTCTCTGATGTGTTTATGTGCTAGAACTCAAGTTTTATCAAAGGAAGACCGATCAAATTAAGTATATAAATGCCAGAGGACAAAAACTACAGTCTTTGAAAAAGAAATTCCAGAACTAAAATTGATAACAATAACAATGGGGCAGTCCATGACTGAAAAAAGCGACATAAATTTATTTACAATAAAAATAAACTTTTGAGTTTATTATTATGTCAAAAGAGTTGATTATTTTAAAATAATAAAAATTTTTGGGCATTTTATTGCACTATTGTTCAGCAACAAAGGCGAATAACAAGAATTAAAAACGATGAAAAAGAAAGGGGGGTTTAATGCTGGCTCTGGGTTGCTTGGTGGATGATGATCGGTTGTTGTTGGTTCTCGTTGGTATCTTGTGTCATGGTCGTGGCGACGGCGGTCGCCGGGACTTGCGTTCCAGCCGTTTGTACGACTTGGATGCTCCCGCTATCGGTGATGACGCTCTCCTCGACGAGGGTGTGGGTGACGCTTTCGTCTTTCACCCGTTTCGCCAAATGCGACCTAGCGTGTTTTCTCAGGTGGTCTTTCCTGTGGAAGCCTTTACCGCACTCTGGGCACACTTCGCTCTTCTCGCCCGAATGTATTACAAAATGTAAATTAAGGTGTTCTTTCCTTTTGAAACCTAATAATAAAAATAATTAATAAAACCTAATTTTAAAAAAACATATTTTAATACCTTTACAACAGACGGAACAAATATAGGGTCTTTCAGGATTATGTCCTAACTTATGCCTTTCTAAATGTTCTTTTCTTTTTAGTCCGGCTCCACATATATCACAAATGAACCTAAAAATCCAATTTAGCTTCAAACAGAGAAAACAAAAAAACTCAAAATAAATAATTAAAAATAATTAATGACATCTGAGCAGATATATCTTCTAGCTTTTAATAGATTACCTTCTTTCTATTTTATGGGCGACAAGATGTTGTTCTAGGATTTCCTTGTCAGGATAGGCCATGTTGCATTCAGGACAACAAAAAAGAGTTGTCCATCTAATGCGACTGCTATATGGACTTGTCCGGGTCTAGGCCTTCTTGGTTTTGGTGGTTTCTTTTTATATTTCTTTTTCTTTTTGCCACCTTTTGTTTCCTGTAATATTTAATTGTATTGAGATGTTTTTAGATGGAATTTTACCTCGCCGAGTTCAGCGATGGGGACTTGAGGCTCTTCAACTCCTTCTTCGTTACCCTGTTCACCTTCAGGATTCAGCGGAGACGATTCTATAGCAGATTCGCGTTTTATCGTCTCAGCGGAGAACTTCAAGAAATGGTGTAATGAAAGGGGTAGGCCGGTAGGAGGTAGTCGAGAAAGGTAATCGGCCATCGCTGTCGTAGGGACAGCGATGCTTTGCCATTGGTTACCGCTGGTTCCAGTCGTCGTAAACGCAGCAGTCTCACCCGTCTCAGTTTTCAAATAAACTAATCAGAAAAAAGACGATAAGAAATTTTCATTTCAAAACATAACAAATAATATACAAACCGGTTTCTCCTCTTTTTCATTACTTTTATCTTTGTCGTTACTGTCTTCTTTATCTCCGGTAATCGTCTCTTCCGTTTTCAAGATGAGGTCTGACGGCAGGTGAGTAACCAAAGCGACTGGAAAAGCCTGGTTTCCGCCTTCTTGTCCTTCCTCCATCGGCTTCACATCATTCAACACCTGTGCATCCCACCCAGTCTCATCAACATGCTTAAACAAGGGGGTCATCACAGTGAAAATAAAAACAAAGCACACAAGCAAACAAAACAAAAATTAAAAATAATTTAAACAAAAAACAAAAGAAAAAATAATAATAAAGCCACAGACAAATACCAAATATGATTTCACAAGCCAGTGTACCAATGAAGGATCTTCATTCAAATTACCAAGGTTTTTCTGCTATAGAATTTCTGAAATCGCGAAAGAAAAATCTGCTGCAAATGGACCATTTTAAAAGGTTTTAGCTCAAATCTTAATGTGGGCAAAGAATGAAGGCTACTATGTCCTTTGACAGCAACTTGATTAGGTACACTGGCATCTTGGCAACTTTCAAGCAACATAAAATGTGAGGTTAGATAGGGAGATGTGGAAAAATTGTTATGCCGTATATAGTTAAATACATACAATTTCATCAGAATGCATGGTTTGTGATGTGGCCTCTCCACTGTTTCCAGATGAATTGGTATTGTTTGTAGATTGCTGGTTCACATGATCACCCTCAGCCGATTGAAGCTGCAAAGACAAAACATAATAACTTTCACAATCTAATCAGTTTTTTTTTTCTTTCTTTCTTTTTCTTTCAGTGTCCGATAGATATAGGACTGTAAGACTACTGTATTTGATAACAGAAACCAGCCGTCCTTGGCAGAAATATATATCATCCGTACCTCCTATTCCCTTCGAAAACCCCCCTTTTCAGTTCTAGCAGTTTATTGTCTACAAAAGTTTCTTTCCCCAAGAAACTCCATTTTCTGGAAAGCTAACTTGGTAGTGGATTTCAAGGCGTTTTTCACTCTTTACATCTAGGGGAAAATTTTGGTGGATAAAAACCACAGGTAATCTAATTTAAATTTGAAGGGATAAAAACAGAAAGGAAGAAGAGACTACGAAAATTTGCCTCCAAGCAGGACTTGAACCCGCATCTCCAGAATAGATCTCCGCCGTGACCATTATACTATCGAGTTCGAGTATCATTACCTCGTCGGGAAGACCAATATAAGGGATTAAAAAATCAGGTTAAGCAACCTTAGTTTGAATCAGCAACCTTAGTTTGAATCAGGTTAAGCAACCTTAGTTTGAATCAGGTTAAGCAACCTTAGTTTGAATCAGGTTAAGCAACCTTAGTTTGAATCAGGTTAAGCAACCTAGTTTGAATTACGCGGTTTCTCGAATGGAATACCTAGAGTTTAAGAACTTTCGAGAAAATATATCGATTAATAAAATCGATCGAGAGTATTTAATTTGTAGGAAACAAAGAATATAAGGTTGAAGAGATTTGAAAAATAAGCGCCAGAGCGGTAATATTCAGAAGAGCGGTATAATGAAAGCCTTGGGTATCTCTCGTAGTGCATACCATTACTCGTCCTCGGTGTAATGGTTAGCACGGCGGAGATCTATTCTGGAGATACGGGTTCGAGTCCTGCTCGGGGGCAAATTTTTGTATTTTCTTCTTCCTTCCTGTTTTTATCCCTTCAAATTTAAATTAGATTTTTCACTCTTTTGTGTATGCTAGGTTTCAACAGTTTTATGGCCAAGAAACGGCCGTTTTTTGCATATTCCTGATTTTTCCCTCCAAAAAACACACTAATAACTTGATTTCTGGAGGTTTACTCGGTCATTTGGATTTTAGGGCGTTTTCTTCAGTTTTTCACATAGAAAACCCGTTTGCTACCCATTTTTGGCGTTTCCCACTTAGCCAAGAGCCCAAAAGATTTTTGCAGTTTTACAGCCTCAAAACCCTCTTGATATACGATTATTGTGCTTTTTCATGTGAAAGAAATCCTTTTAGTGGACTTTTAAAAGTTTATCTTTCTTTTACCTATTAGTTTTCTTTGAAGAAACCCACTTGTTGAAGTTTTTTGCTATAAGAGAGACTCCCTAATTGCCAGATTAACTCCCATTTATCATCAGCTTGTCAATTTAAAAACCTGCCTTCTTTATTGATCAAGAAAAGCGCATTTTACACTGATCTTGACGCTTTTGATAAAAACTCTATATTCAACTGAATTTTTCAGCTTTTTCACAGCTTTTCATTTAAAATGCCCATTTAAATGACATATTTGGACGTTTTCATCTATCTTATGATGAAGAAACGCCCTTTTTACTCTGTTCTTATCTCAACAGAAAATTAGGTCACTCAGCAATATCTGATTTGCAAAAGTAATCTTGATTATAAATGCCTCAATTAATGCTAAAATGAGTCGAATTTTTGTAAAGAGCATTAAGAAATCAAAACCGAAGAGTTTAAATTTAAATTTGAAGGTTAATTAATTCAGTTTGTTTAGGATAAATTACCTGAAGTTGAATGGCTTCTCCTTGATCTTGATGAGGATTTCCATAAGCGACTGTTAGGACTGTAGCGCCACCTTGTTGAAAAGGTTGATCGAAATTGGTACCGCGGTGAATTTCTCACCGCCAGCACCGCCGCCGCCAGGGTTGACGACTTGTATCTGTAATGTCTGCTGTTGAGGGAGATCGCCTGGCTTCGCGCCCGGTACGCTAATCGGCAGAGTAATAATCTAAAAGGGGAAAAATTTAAAAATTTACTTATTTTAAAATTAATATATTACTTGAGGATTGTTGTCGGAACTGTTTCCAGACTGCTGTGCCAAATTAAGGGTAAAACCTCCATTAGCTTCGACTGGTCTCAGATATGTCACTCCGGCTTCATCCGCAGATAAAAGACCAAGAACTTGACCGCCACCACTTCCAACTTGATGCGCCGCAGCAAATTTCGCAGTCGTAAATTGCGCCACGGCTCCGCTGGTCGGCAAAGTCGAACTAAACGTAGTTCCAAACGGCGTAAAATTCATTTTATTCGATTTTTTCACAGTAGGATTTTTTTAAAAAATATCTTAGGCACTCAATCAATTATGTACCTGAAATAAAAAACAAAAACATTAGCCAAACATCCATTTAAGTCTATTATTTCCATTAATTCTAATCCTAAAATTTAGGGCTAGTTTCACTATAACAAATAATAAACCATAAAATAAAATTCCTCAGATTTTAAATAACCTATAATGAAATATAAATTGTTTTAATAATAATAATAATAAAAGTAATAAAACGTTGATAAATTAACAATATGAAACGTAAAATAATGGACAAACCCAGTACGCCAAGGTTAAGGCAATGGAGACGATTTCAAAATAAATTTTCATAATAGTGGACTAATTTATGCAATTAAATTATTAAATAAAATAAATTAATTAAACGAAGAAAGATGAAAAAGGAATAAAAAATAAAGTTTTAAACACCAGGATGTTGAAAAGACCTACTTACCTAAAATTAATGAAAGTTAACTTTCTCATTTCATACGCGAACTGTCATCTATAAGACGAGGAAACGTCCATTTTAATTCCGAGAGTAGTCAAAAAATAACCCGAGTATTATTTAATAATAAATAAGAACTGAACGAAAAGTTAAAATAAAAACACGATTATTAAAATAATGTAAATAGAAAGGCGATATAAACTTGTAGGTATGCTGGCATAGCCTAGAAAAGCGGTGAACCCCGAAAATAGGGTCAGCGACGGAGGAGGCCCGAGAGACAGGCGAGTTTATCGAAAATTCCGTGGCGAGAGGGGTAGAGAAATAAAACGTCTTTAATTACCTCATCGGGCCTGTACGCATTTTCCGAATGGGAACTTTTTGTAAAAACACTCCGGGGAGATGTAAAAAAACTAAAATTGTTAACAAAAAAAAAAGTTTTAGGTTCGAGAACTAACAACAAACCACAAAACACCTGCCTTCAGAGTCGCTGAGGGTCATTTTTGTTAACCTCGTTTCATACGCGGTAGAGTGCGCTTTTCGACACACCGCCGATTAAGGCACCATTATTTTAAATATTCCCGCCTAAAAAAAGCAGATAGTGGCCCAATTGCTCGAATACAAATTTCACCAGCGGCCAATTACTCTAGCATCAAACTGAGCAAATGTGTTCTTGTTACGTAAAATGCTGTAGTCCCAACGAAAGTTAATCGTCAAATTGTCATCTAAATATTGCTTTATTGTAAGCTAAAATAGTCATCAATTATCCAGCAAAAAAGTCGCTTGATAGCTAGCTAAACAGTAATTGCTACAACATACTACTGAATGAAGATAGGTATAGAATTTGGCCTATTTTGAGGTGTTGGCCAGGTTGACCTGGTTTGGAATTTTAGATGTTGGCGAGTTCGGGATTATCTAGTTTAACGAGCGTTTGAGGATCAAAAAAATCTTTAAAAATCGCCCAGTTTTTTTCGTACTACAACGTCAAGAAACCGATGTTTGTCGGCTCCGGTGTCTTCTTGTTTTTACAAATAAAAAGAAAATTTCCTACAAAAATTCTTAAAAAATATAAGGAGTACTTGGTGAAAATCGGACGAACGTTCGGCCGCTGCGCAGTTTTTAAAATTTCAAAAAGACATATCTCCGCCATTTTTGTGAAATTCGAAAAACGCTTTCATCATTTTCAAGACAACTGCAAAGGGAAGGTCCTATCAAAATTTGGTAAAAATCGGATAAAAAGCTGGCCGATAAATCTGAACTTTATAGACATATCTCCGTCATTTTTGCAAATTTCAACAAAAAGCTCTCGTCACTTTTTAAGTTGCTTCAAAAGAAAGATACTGCAAAAAATTTGGTGAAAATACGATGAAAACTGCGGCCGTGAAGCCGGCCGGAACCAACGGACGGCCGGCCGGCACCATAGACAACCTCATGATCGGCAAAGATTACAGTGATCAGTTTTCCTTTATGTGGTCTGGAAGACCCTTTTCCAGATACCGTACTTTGGAGGGTGCCACAATAACTTCTTTGAGGAAGTTAAAAATAATTTGTTTTCGTTATATACAGGGTGTCCGGAAACACATGGCAAGCGTCTGGGAGAGCGTTAAAAAGTGGTTTTACGAAAAAGTTAAATGTAAACCCCCCTTAATTTAAATCAAAGAATTTGATGGTGTAGTTTAAAATCCGCCTGGATATACAGGGTGTCCCAGACACAACCTAACTTCGTTATTTCAAATGAGAACCCCTATTTTTTATTTCAGATTCGTAATCTACGCAAAATTTCAAGTAGATTTGAGTACTCATATGACGATTTTGGACAACTTTAAAAAATGTCAAAATTTAGCGTTTTTTGCGCTAAAATCCGTTAAAATTGACCTAGGAGACTCGTTTTTTTTTTAATTCCACTTATTTTTTCCCGAAGAATCCAACTGTCTCAAATTTGAGCATCTTCGCATTCTGCATCACGAGATTTCGTCGCTAATGGCCTTTTTTCAAGTTTAACTCCAAATTCCATACTTCAAAAATGGAAATTAGCGATTTGTTGACGGAATTTTAATTTTTGATGCATAAACACAAAAGACGCTGTAGCTCTTTCAAAATTTGTGGTCCGAAAGAAAAATTCCTTTCAACAAGCGCTAATTTTCATTTCTGAACTAAAAATTTGGGTTCTAACTTGAAAAAGGCCATTAGCGACGAAATCTCGTGATGCAGAATGCGAAGATGCTCAAATTTGAGACAGTTGGATTCTTCGGGAAAAAATAAGTGGAATTAAAAAAAAAACGAGTCTCCTAGGTCAATTTTAACGGATTTTAGAGCAAAAAACGCTAAATTTTGACATTTTTTAAAAGTTGTCCAAAATCGTCATATGAGTACTCAAATCTACTTGAAATTTTGCGTAGATTACGAATCTGAAATAAAAAATAGGGGTTCTCATTTGAAATAACGAAGTTAGGTTGTGTCTGGGACACCCTGTATATCCAGGCGGATTTTAAACTACACCATCAAATTCTTTGATTTAAATTAAGGGGGGTTTACATTTGAATAGGTGTCCGGAAGAAGGGCCTATGTCACGATTTTTCGAAACTCCGGTTTTTGTCGAATATGGGTCAGTGTCAAGTGGTGTACGTATTGCCATGGTTATTAGTTAAAAAGGAAGCTGCTAGAGGTCATGAGAATCACAATCGTTGAGAGAAATCACAAAACTTGAAGTGGAAGAAGGGCCTATGTTATCATCACGACAGTTGCCACTCACCAACATATATAATGGATCTAATGGAAGAAGGGCCTATGTCACTTTCGCTTATCTTTATTGCAAATACTAATGGGATGTTTTTGTATTGAAGCTCCTGTAAAATTAGGAAAACGTGACATAGGCCCTTCTTCCGGACACCTATTCATTTAACTTTTTTCGTAAAACCACTTTTTAACGCTCTCCCAGACGCTTGCCATGTGTTTCCGGACACCCTGTATAATGTACAAATTCATAGGCAAATTAGGCATTTTTCCCTTCTTTCTCACCCTAAAAGCCCGCCAGCGGCAAAAAGCGGAAGCGACCTGCGCAGAAAACCATGTGTCGTTGGCC
This sequence comes from Orius insidiosus, assembly GCA_014119065.1. Lineage (NCBI taxonomy): Eukaryota > Metazoa > Arthropoda > Insecta > Hemiptera > Anthocoridae > Orius > Orius insidiosus. Next base: position 18,834 of record JACGAQ010002445.1, read on the forward strand.
GGTGGGCGAGAGCGCCGATAACGGCGGGTTCGTGTTCAGTGGCGGGACGTCCGTCGGTACTTGCTAGTCATCAATTCAAATTTTATTTACTCACTTGATTCCGCCACTTCCAGGTTTCATTCGTTCCTAATTTAACCCTAGATTTTTATTATGGGCGCTATGCTTTTTTGAGGTAAAGATGCTTTTTTCTTATTTTTTTTTTTTAATTTTAAGTTTTGCTTCAGTTTTAAGACGTAATTAGGTGAATTGCGCTATTTTTTTTCTTGATTACGTGAAAGGCGTTGTGTTGAGCACAAATAAAACGTCCGAGTCAGCGCTGACGCCGCCCATTCGCCTTTCCCTTAAGAAAAACCGAAAAATCGGCTCGAAATCAACTGTTTTTCGACAGAGAAAGGTGAACGCCCGCGCCCGCGATGGAGTACACGAGCCCACCTAAAAGAGTCATTCTCGGCGATATTGCTCAAAACAGCAGCTCGCCGATTTCGCCGATGGCGAATTTGAAACTCTTGACCAAAGTGGCGACTGGACTGAAAGATGAAGACGCCCTACCGCTGCATAACAACAACAACAACAACTTGATTGATGAAGCCAATCATTTTCCGCTCTTCACATCATCCAGACGTACTAAATCACTTGGATTCATCTGTCTTAAGTAAGTACTGAAGGGTAAAAGTGGGATCGTTTTTCAATCATTTTTGAGCCAAAAACCAGTAGAATTTTTATTGTTACTCATAAAAGAGAAGTAATTGTATTATTCTCCATGTCCAGATTTGGGCGAAGAGTAAAACTGTTTCCTTTAAGCCGGGTCCACACTGAGCGAGGCAGACGAACGAGGCAGCCGAGACGAGGTAGAATGGCCTAGAAACGCCTCGGATATGGCTGCCTCACTGCGGAAACACGTTCACACTGAAGCGAATGCCTCGCCATGGAATGGCCTCATTTTTGCGTTTACTTATAAGTTTGACTGGGGATGTGGTGCTGCCTATTGCCAGTTTTTTCAGGAACTCTTCACCACTACAATTATCATTAGATTTTAGTGGCTGAACCCCCAACTCTTCTGTATGGCCGAAAAATTCCTCCTTTTTATCCGATTTCTAGGAACTTCATTAACTATTTAGCAAAAAACCACCGTTTTAATCTGGATTTTTGGGCATGTTTTTTCTCTTCTTTTGGTCTTGGAAAATTCCCTTTTTCCGGATTTTAAATGAGTTTCCTTCATTATTTTTGCCCAACTAGCAGACACCCTTATAATCTAGATTTTTGGATTTTCTTTAGTTTTTTGTCAACCTCCCATTTCCTAGCTTTTTTTCGTTGGGTTTTTATAAAGTAGCCCCTTTCTAGGGTTGTTTTTCTCCTTGCAAAAATAAAAATTTAAATTAAATAAATTTAAATTTAATTTTCCTTTGTGATAGACCAGTGCTTTTTATTGTTTTAAGTTATTCTGAGCATTAAGAATTTCCCAAGAACATACAGTTCTTGGGACTCCATGATTCATAATAGAACTTTCATTTTTCTAAAAGACCTTTCTAAAATTAATAAAGTTTCAAATTCCCAAAGAAAAGTTATTGTTATACCCTCCTTAACCAGTTTTTAATTTTTTTTTTTTTCAGGTTTTTACAAAAATTCCCGCTTGACGTTCCGTCCGGAGAGTACATCCCGTTCTCGCTGGGTAGCTTAGCCGCTGACCTGCATGTCGAAAAAAGGCGGATATACGACATAATTAACGTCGTATCTAGTTTACAAATGGCCGTTAAGGTGAATTATTTTATAATATTTATCTCATTTCCGTCCGTGACCTTTTCAACCTTAATTACCATTTTGTCCTTTGCACTTCCTCATTTTATGGGAAAAACACACATTTGCCTTTCACATTTTTTTTTCTCTCTTTTATCAGAAACCATAATGGCCCCCATGTGGTCAGATTAAAGCCCTAATGGGCTTAGAAAGGCGACCTTTATCTCTCTAACCCTCTTCATAATTAAGGGTCTTCCTTTCAAAACTTATTTTAGAATAAAGAAAAAATAAACTTGATTAAAATGATTTATACCATCATGTCCAAAGATAGTGGTATCTGTGAATAAAGCAATCAATCACACTGATTAGAAATTAAGAAGCCCTTCAGCAAAAGAAATCACCAAAGCATAAACTTTAGGCTGTTTTTCTGCTTGTTTTTAGAGCTCCACTTGGTGGTATCATGTGATGATCATATTCGAATTAGGTTTTTTGGCCTCTGTAATTTCAGTTTTCAAATTTCTCAAAAGAAATATACTGTGATAGTCTCCGTAGACAGTTTTTGAAAATGGGTCTTTTACACCCCACAGGGTCAAAATTACCAATGATCTTTATCGATTCTGAGTTTGCCTCAAAATCTTTCTTTCCTAAAAACCGTTTGTTGAAGGTATTTCAACATTTCCCTTTAATTTGAGGAAGTTAAGAACAAAAAACCGTTGTCCTGGGATTCAAGATCACTTGTTAAGGGGATATGAGGGTTTTAAGTTGGTTGCTTTGTACATATTTCGTTGTGAGCAACGGTTTTCGGTTTTTCCCTTCTATCTTGGAAACCGTCGCTCAAAACGAAAAAATTTCATAAGTAAAAGTTGTAGGTACTGAAATTTACTACATAAAATATCTTATTAGTTTTTCCGTCAGAGCAATACTTTAGGAGATATGGAAGTATTTAAGTTGGTTGCTTTGCAAATTTTTCGTTGTTAACAACGGTTTTCGGTTTTTCCTTCTATCTCGGAAACCATCGCTCAAAACGAAAAAAACGTCCTAAGTAAAAGTCGTAGCTACGGAAATTTCCTACAAAAAAGACCTCATTGGTTGTTTTGTCAGAGCAATACTTAAGGAGATATGAGGGTTCTTAAGTGAGTTGCTTTGCAAATTTTTCGTTGTGAGCAACGGTTTTCGGTTTTTCCCTTCTATCTCGGAAACCGTCGCTCAAAACGATAAAATGTCCTAAGTAAAAGTTGTAGGTAAAAAGATTTCCTACAAAAATGTCTTTATTCATTATTTGTGTATGAGCAATATTTAAGGAGTTATGAGGTTAAAACTAATAATCCTACAGAGCCTGTATGAAAACTTAAAACCTTCATATCTCCTAAAATATTGCTCTGACGGAAAAAACCAATAAGATATTTATGTAGTAAATTTTGTAGCTACAACTTTTAATTAGGACATTTTTTCGTTTTGAGCGACGGTTTCCAAGATAGAAGGGAAAAACCGAAAACCGTTGATCACAACGAAATATGTACAAAGCAACCAACTTAAAACCCTCATATCCCCTTAAGCTGCAGCCCTGTCTGATCTTATCTTTTTTTTTAGATTGCCAAAGATCGCTACCACTGGTATGGTAATCAAAAACTCATTCAATTTCTCTCTCGGCTAAAAGGCTTCGCTTTACTCAACAACTTCGATGGACAAGTAAAAGAAAATTTAACAAAACACAGTGTGCTTAACTTTTTTTTCAAGGTCAAAGATTTGATTAGTAAATATCGCCAAAAGCTCTACTTGAGCGAAACAGAAATGTCGGAAGACATCACGCTTAAAATTACAGACGGAAAAGACGGCGTTTTTAAAGAAAACAGAATCGGAGTTTTGTGCCAAAAATTCATCATGTTGTTTTTAGTCAGCGAAGAAGTATTTTTCTTATTTACAATAATATAATATTAATATTTTTTCAGTGTTTACCATTAAATTTGCTGTTTATATCGAAATTAATTTTAACGAAAGATATACAGGGTAAGACTGGAATGAGAAGACTGTACGACATAGCGAATGTATTAGAAGCCCTAAAACTTGTTAAAAAATATACAAATAATGAGTTTAAAAAACCAACTTTTGTTTACTGTGGACCTCAAGTTGACATTCCTCAAAATTTTGAGCCAGGTAATAATTCCAAATCTAATTGTAACTTATAAAAAATTATTTTTTCAGGAGACATAAATGAACATTTTGAGGCATTTAATGATTCTAATTCAGAGTCGAGTGTTGATTTGATTATTAACAATATTACAACTTTGGAGGGCGGTCCACCAGCTAAAAAACGTCTTCTATTTATTAAAGAGGAGGAAACACATACGCCTAGTATTGTTCCATCTGCTGTCAAGCCACCTCTTTTTGTAAAAGCTCCTGCGTCGTCTTTTACCCTTTCTGCCGAAGGTATTACTTCATTTAACGGCTTCAAACCCTCCTCCTCGGTTACCGCCCCTCAAAAAAAGCCGATTCTAATTAAAAAGTTGGGCTCCTCCAAATTGTCGGCCCGAATAGTCAGAAAAGTAGCCATCTCCGACATTCAAAACGGCGGCATTTACAAAGCCATCGTTTCCAACAACAATATGGTCCAATTCGTCAAATTATAAGTTAAGTTTTTACCACCAGAATTTTTTCCAACTTCTATTTTTATGTGCAATCAAATAAATTTAGTCAATGAAAATATATTCAAAATTATATTAAATTTATTTGCTTTTAAAAGAATAGTTTTTATTTTAAAAAAAGTTTTGTGCTTGCTTTCTAGTCGACTATTAAAATACATCAGGATTCAATTATTAATAAAATTCCTCTTGTATTAATATCTACTAAATTGGGCACAAATTTAGTTATAAAAAAATTTATCCAGTGTTTTTAGATAAGATTTAATTATAAAAGTTTGAGATGTTTAAAGAATTATTTATTTTATTGATTTAAAAAGGACTATGTTTAGTTGCAATATTTAGGTGATTTATTTAGTCATACCTAAAAAAGTTTTTCTTGCTTAAAAATATGGAAATGAAAAGGAGTATTTTAGTTGCAATAATTTAGGATAGTGCTTTCAAATTAGTCATTCCTTAGATTTTTAGGTAAATGAAAAAAGTAAAATTTTATTTTGAATTTATGTTGGAAAATATGTTATTAGTCTGGATTTGAAACAAATAAATTAGTTTTTGTTGAGACGATTTGTTTTGTTTTTTGTTAACCTAATTACTTAATTTTATTTAATTACTAAAGGCGCTTTCTCGTGGGACATACCTGGCCAAACCCACATACCCGAGTAACTCAAACCGCGTTCGCGTGGGGAAATCGTGACGTCATGACATATCCGGGTATGTTAAAATGACATACCTCGACTTACCCGGCTCGGAGGCAGGGTTAAAGCCGGTTATAACAGTTTAAGAACCTCTCTTGTCTAATAACCTGGGTTTTGTTTATTCTTTGAGTTATAACACACAAGAGAGTTCGCTGGGCCTTTTTACTACTTATATACTCAAAGGTTTATTTAAAATCATGAAAAGGATACGGAAGACAGAATTAAGTGGTAAGTTATCTCTTATACCGAGTTTTTTTTTTCTTTTTTTCTTTTTTCTTTTCTTTTCTTTGTATTTACACTAATGTTTGTTTATCTTCAGCCGTCCTTCAGTCATGTGCTGATTTTTTTTTACGGAGGAGGAGACCGCTCTGCCGTTAATGTTTATTCCCAATTACACGCTGATGAGTGGACTAGTAAAAAAAAGGTGAAAAACTACGACTGTGATCCATCCTAGAGATGAAGCTTGGGTTAAATTGTATTTACAATTTGATTTCAAGCATCATTTCAGGATGGAACCACAGTCGTTCGAAGACCTGTTGGAGGAGTGTAGCCGTCATTGGCCAAAACGCGAACAACATACCAGAGGTAAAAAATAATTTATTTTCATACTTAATTGTTTAGTTTCAATTTTTAAATGTCTCTGTTATTTTTTGTGCAGGTGGGAATCATCCTGTGCCTATCTTCAAATGCCTCCAGATGTGCATTTGGCTACTTGCTAAAGGAGAGACATACATCAATGTAGCTGAAACATTTAACACAAGCTTGACAGCTGCTCATGATTTAATTGACGACAGCCTCCACTGCTTGCTAAAGTTGATAGGAAAATATATAAAATGGCCTAGCAAAGTTGAGGCTGAGGAAATTGCGAGGCAATTTCAGGAACTATCGAATTATCCTGGAGTAATTGGAGCCATTGACGGTTGCAATATAATTGGTAATGAGCAAAATATGTTGATATTAGTTGCTACATTTATTTTATGTAAACGTTACAGCCAAAGTACCCTCCGCTGATCAGGATAGCTACCTGGACCGAAAGTTTAATCATTCCATTAAACTGCAAGGGATATGCACGTCAAAAAAATTATTTATCAATGTTTCAGTCGGTTGGCCTGGGTCGATTCATGATGCCCGAGTAAGCTAGGTTTTTAATCTCAGTAGTTTTTTATTTATTAATTTTTATCAGGTTTTGGACCTCAGTGAAATTAATGTAGCCATTGAGAGAGAAGGGGTGGGAAATTTTTTCTATGGAAAATATCATCTGGTAGGGGACTCTGCGTACCCCTTAAAGACTTGGCTCATGAAGGCGTATAAGTGAGTTTAATGATCTTTCTCAAAGTTGATGATTAATATATTTCAAAATACGTAATAAATATTTCAAAATACGTACTTGATGAATTAATTAAGTCCGATTCTTCTTTGGAAATGTAGGCCTCGTATTGGACATCATCAATTTTAAATTTAAAATATTCCATTTTAAAGTCGTTTTAAAGTCGTTCGTATCGGAATGAATAATTATTGCACAAGGAAGTCCCAAAACGAAGGTAATGGTATGTACTAACATGTTGAGAATCTTCGATCGACGCGACTTTTATCAATTTTAAAACATCACAAACAATTCGAACTAAAGCGGGAAATCAGTGGGGACCTCATCGGAAGGTTTCAATAGTCAGGTTCACAAACCCAGACAAACCCACGACTTACCCGGGTATGTCCCACGAGAAAGCGCCTTAAGTGTTAAGCCCCCAAGAATGACTAGAGGAATTAACTGGCTTCCATGGAATCTTGGTAATAAAAACATCTCGCCATAAAAATTAGGGTCATACGTATAATAAAAAAAAAAGTTCCTCCTTCATGGAAGAAGGTGTCTTGTTAATAAAAACATCTCGCCATAAAAATTAAGGTCATAAGTAAAAGAAGTTTTTCCTTCATGGCAAAAGGTGACCCTTGTCTCGAGCTTAAAAACTGATCAAAATTCATGAGGGATTTCTTGACCAAAAGTCAAGTAAAAAAATGGTGTTTTGGCCAAAAACCTAAAACACCTAAGAATCTGGTAAAATTAGGGTTCATCCGATATTTTGAAAAATATCGTATCGGATAAAATATCGGAAGGAAAATATCAGATGAACCGATATATCGGAAGGAGAATATCGCGATAATTCCAAAATATCGTGATATATCGCATCAGATGTAAATAGTTACCCCCAAAGTTTTTCCCAGTTATTCCCCCATGTTGCCCCATTTTTCTTTCGGATTCATATCGTAAAAATATCGCGATATATCGGTAAAGAATATCGTATCGGATAAATATCGGAAGGAAAATATCGGATGAACCGATATATCGGAAGGAAAATATCGATATTCCGATATATCGGACATTCGGACGTATCGCAACAACCCTAGGTAAAATTGGGTCTATAAGCAGAAATATAGAGAGCTGCTTCCCTGAGAAGCAATTCTGTAGGTGGCCTGGATGGAAATCTTGGTTTTAAAAATTTTACTTCTAAATATGAAGGTTCTAGGCAAAAACTGGGATAAAAATGCCCATTCTCCATGTAAAATATAATAATCTATAGTACAATTTAACTACATTTGATTTTAATTTAAAAAAAGATATTTACAAGTTATATTCTTGAGTACTGTATTACATTTTGATGTTCATTGATTTTCCAGAGACCGATACTTCGTTTATTCTCAACATTGTCATCTGCGAGCGGTAAACTGAAAAAAAAAAAAAAGTTTAGTCGTAGAAAAAATGCGATTTTTATCATACAATGAGTTCTCATATTGTTTTCGCCTTCTTTTAAAAAAGACGGTCCTCGTGTGCGAAAGATCTTTGTCGATAACAGTCGCTTTAACAGTCACCAAATCTGGAGGGAGGGTCGGGCGTCCGACTAAAGTGAAATTACACCCACCAACTAACAAAACCTATAAAAAAAAGTAATGAAGTAAGTATTTAAATGAATGCACCTTTTCTAATTTGATTTCGTCAGAGGTCTTTGGTGGCCAGTAACCTTCGACGACAATCACATCTTCAGCCGTCACTTTAAACTGTTTGCCGCACAAATGGAAAACTGCGAATAGTCTCCCTTCCTCCCCTCGCTGTACTAGCTGATTGACTTTTCCAATGGTATCTAAAAAAAAATTACAATTGACAATAACTAACAAATTAAAGGGCCCTATTACATGTAAAGTCCATAAAACAATTATGTATGTACCTTTGGTGATATTTAATTCTTCCTCATTTGTAAGAAGCTCTTCCTGTTTAGTTTTCAACGAAGACAAACTGGCTTGAGTGGCCAGTGACACCCCTGAAACCAAGAGTTAAAATGAAAAAAAATTACCCAACAGAAGATTCGTATGAATTAAAAAATCTTTTAACTTACGTTTTTCTATAATAGGCTGGTGTAACTAAATTAGCCAAGGAGCGAAATATCCTAGGTAACATTTTTAATTTAATTATCCCAAATTTACTCCTAAAAATACCGGTAAATTACTTTATCCTATTCAGTTTTTCATATTAGAATTAGGACCGAACAATTTTTATAAATACAAAATCAATGCATTGAAAGAAAACCGACTTAGTGGTTATAAGGCAATGTAGCCGACCCCACTCCTCTAAAAGTGGCTTTTTTCCGCCTAAATTCGGTTAAAAAAGTGATTTAGCCAAAAAAGCAGAGGAAAACTCATTTAGTAAAAGTGGGGTTTGCAGCTGAGAAACTAAGAGAATCGGGGGAAGAGGGGATTGGTGGCCAAAAGTAGATTAAAAAAGTTGTTCCTTGGCCAAAAATCTGAGGAAACTCTTTAAAATCTAGTAAAGAAGGAGTCTTTTAGCTGGAAAAGTTATGAGAATGGGGGAGACAAAAAAACTGAGGAAAAGTCCAGAAAAGGAAGCAAGTCGAGTAGGAAAAGTACATGTTTGAAGAGCTTCCAACGAAAATGCCTTATAGAGAAGTAGAAATATAAGAGGGGAAGTATAAGGAAGGGGGAAGTAAGAGGAAAGGGAAGTATAACGAAGGGGAAGTTGTTTTTTTTTTTTTTTTTTTTTTTTTTTGAAAATTTTTTTAAGTATCAAGGTAGAAATAGTGGGATTTTTCCCCTAGAGAGGTTCCCTCTCCTTAGGGTGGAAGTATGGAATTTCTCGCTACTAAATGCCAATTTTTTATACACCAAAAATTCTTAAAAAATATAAGGAGTAATTAGTTAAACTTTGGTGAAAATCGAACCTACGGGTTCGGCCGCAGCGAATTTTTAAAATTTCAAACAGACATATCTTCGCCATTTTTTCGAAATTAAAAAATCGCACACGTTGCAGTCTTATTCACCGGCTAAAGAAATTTGTGTGAAAATCGGTGAAAACTGTGGATGTAAAGTGTTCCGGAAAAAAATGCTACGGACGGCCGGCCGGCTGGCACCACAGACAAAGTTGAGATCGGTAAAGACCAATATTCGATTTGACCCTCCGGGATCTCGAAGACCCTTCCCCAAAAAACCCGACTTAGAGGGTATCACAATAAATTCCTTAAGGAAGTTAAAAATTCCTACTGTTTACTGGCCATGAAACTAAGGAAAACAAGAGATTAGTTCCTATTTAGTTGGCTAGTTTTCAGAAATGGGTCTTCAAGACACCATAGGTTGCCTATCTTTATCTTTTTTTAGCCAAGAGTTTGTCGGCAAAGCCTTCCAGAAGTCTTCATTTTTCTTTTGTAATTCATTATCTTGCGGTTTACTGTAATCCCCTGGGATGGATGGGTTTTTAATTGATACAATTATACTATTTCAATCATCATGTATTATTCGCTCAATTTTTTTTTTTCGTTTCAAAAAACATATTAATCATAATTCCGTTTCATGCAATTCCAAATAGGATAATCCAGACAAACCTTAACCTACGACTTAGCAACAATAAAATTGTTATATTATTGTTTAATCAATGTTAGTTTAAACATTTCAACAAAAATATTTTAAAAATTAATAAAAAAAAAATTTTAACAAACTCCCCCCCTAAAAACATAAAAGTGATGTAAGAGGCATTTTAAAAAATCAGGTACAGATGCCTGAAATTTACAAATGAAATTCTTATTGTCTTAATTTGATGAATAAGAACGTGCTGAGAGAGGTGACGGTTAACTCGGGTCCGGAAGGTCGAGTACTTGAGCGACAAAACTTGATATGTCTGTCGCTCTCGTTTTATGCTCGACACAAAATGGATGCTCTAAAAGTTGTATGTAATTCGGCCTTTTCGAACAATCTTTGAGTAATCTGAAAACAAAATTAATAAAAAGCATAGAAAACTAAATAATTTATACGTTTGGTCAATAAAGTCGGCGAATTCGGATGAAAACTTGTCGCTGGGAAGCCGAGGTGCGGCATCGTTGACGACCTGTTTGAGCTGCTCGAAAGGGCTGTCCCATTTGCTGTACGGGTGAGTCCCAGTCGCCATTCGACCATCGAAATTCCCAAAGACCAAACATCGATCTGATATCATACTGTGCAGGATTTCCAGACGGATCGATCCTCTCAGGCTAAAAAAATTCAAAATCTTTAATATTCAGTACAATTATTAAAAAAAACCATTCAATTTATAGGAAAAGTTTTTTACAGCCCCAAAAATGTTTTATCAGGTGCCCATATTGGATGTAAACGAGGCAGAGATGGGTATAAAAAAGCGCTTTTTGAGTTTTTATCAAATATCTTGAAAACTATGAGGTTTAGCACAAAAACTACTTAGTACAAAAATATTCTGCATTAAATTTCCAACAAAAAGTATTTAGCATATAACCTTGCTAAAGTGAGTAGTTTTGGAGTTACGACCTATCAAAAGGCCTTTTAAAAATTTTATTACGCCTTAAAAAAAATGACAAAGTTTTTGAAATTTTTTAAGATATTACAGACAGCCCATGGTTGTTGTCAAATGCCACACTTATAGCCATATACAGTTTATTACATCCAGCGTTACACAGAATAAGCCTAATTTCGCATGGGATAAAAAAGCACTTTTCTCAGTTTTTATGAAATATCTTCAAAACTATGAGGTTTAGCACAAAAAGTACTTAGTACAAAAATATTCTACATTAAATTTCCAACAAAAAGTATTTAGCACATAATCTTGCTAAAGTGTGGTTTTGGAGTTACGACCTATCAAAAAGGCCTTTTAAAAATGACATTTTAGCAAAAACCAAAGTTTTTTGAAATTTTTAAAAAGAATAACAGACAACCTGTGTTCATAATGTCAAATGCCACACTTACCGCCATATACGGTTTACATCCAGCGTCAATAGTCTTGGCAACCGAGTCCACTAAATATCCTGATATTCCGAAATCGCACATTTTACCTCTCCATTTCTGTTTATAAGAATATTGGAAGGTTTAACGTCACGGTGAATCACTTTGAGTTTACTATGCAAGTAGTGAAGAGCGCTCACAACCTAAAAAAAATATGTATTTTCGAAAACAAATAAGCATAAATGATTACAGCCAATGAGATAGCTCCTAAAATCGGTTCAGGAATGACAAGTCCACTTTTGTAGGCACGGACATAGAATTTATCCAAGCTCATATCCATAACTTCCATACAAATCCAAAGATCGCCTTCTATAAATAAAGCTCCGTAGAACTGAACTGTGTGAGGACAATCTGACGTTCTCATCGAAATATCGAGGTCCATAAGAAGCCTTTTCTGCTCAACAGTGTTCACCGTGGACGACGTTATCCTCTATAAAACGAAAAAATAGAAAAAAAGTACAAAAAAAAACGAACCTTAACTGCCATTATGGTGCCTGAGGGTTTGTGTATCATTTTTTCGACGACACCGTATGCGCCACGACCTAAGTCGCCGATTTTTTCAAGGTCGTTCGCTTCAACATCGAAAGTCTTATCGTTAATTGTGATTGTAGTCCTTTTATCTAAGTTTCGCGGAGGGGATCTGAAAAAATTAGAATATAAAATTTAAGTTGGAAACCGAATGAGACTTACAAGACAGGAGGCTCATCTGGAACGCTGATTTTAAGTCCTGGCTTCTTCTTCCTTCCTAAAATTCAAAATTACTCAAAAATTTGCCACAGCCTTTCAAATTAAAGCAATCAACTAGGCATAGAGTTCTTTTCTTCGAAATCTACCTATTTTTTTTTTTAAGTGTACCTTGATTTGCAAAATTTAAAAAGAGACAACTTACCAGACATTTTTATTCGATAAATAAACTCGATATATAAAAGGACAACTTATATAAAAGCACATAAAACCATTCCGACCGGTATTTTCGACATAAAACTCCCTCAGGACGCCAAACAAACTTGAAAACACTTTGAATATTTAAAAAACGTTTATTAACAATAAATGAACATATTAAAAATGAGGGTTTTCATTCCGATCTCAGAAATGCCTATAAAAGGCGTTTTTGAGGGTTGAAAAATCCTGCCCCCCTCAAAATTCTGTGTAAAGAATGAACTATGAGGATGAAAAATTAATTTAGATGTTTACTTATCAACCCAGTGTCGCCTAAGTTTCCCACGCAAAAATAACGAATTTTCCCGTTTTCTTCCAAAAATAAGGATTATTTTGTTATATTTTTAGATTCATAATAAAATAATTTAAAATTCATCTTTAAACCATAATTAAATTAATAAAATACTATAATAATTAAATTTAAAAAAATTGTGGGTGGGCAATATATTTGTTAGAAGATAAGAAATTAGAGATTGCTTAAAACAGCAATAAAAATATATTATAGTTTAATTTTTAATCTTTTTTTAATAAAAATTTTGAAAAATAAAAAAATGCATCTTCTAGTTGGTAAGACTGGTTAGTCAATAAAAAAATCATGAACAGTGAAGCGGAAGCCGAGGGAGGATTTTTTATTATTTTTTAGCCAAGTACTTCCAAATAAATTACTTCAAATTGACTTTTTATCTCTGTTATTTTAACGTTTATAATTAAATTAAAGATAATATTTACGTAAATCTGAAGTTAAAAAGCCTTTGAATTTATTTTTTTGAAGATCTTATTCAAATAAAAAAACATAAAAGGTACGAATTATTTATTATTGTTTATCAAATATGATAATGTTTTGCTTTTTTTGTTTATTACTTTAAGGTTTTTAACGTTTTTTGATGTTTTTGGTTTTCATTTTGGGCGTTATCTAATTCTATGGCTCAGCAGGGGGTGATATCAGATTTAAAGTTGGAGTTTATGAACTTTTTTTGGCTGTGGCGAAAATTTTCTATTCTTGTTTTAGAACGCTTTTTTTAATTTGCAATTTACTACGATTTTTTTTATTGTTTTAAACTTTATGGAAGTTTATTTGATAAATTTGATTTTTTATTAGATGAGCGAAAAAGGGGATGCGGATATCGAAGCAGGAGTCGAAGAGCTTGACCTTGAAACGAACTACGTTCCGCCTCCGGAGAAGTCGATCGAAGACATCGTTTCTGCCGACAAAGAAGACGAAAGTCTTCAAAAATATAAAGAAGCTCTTTTAGGAGCTGCCAAGGAAGGAACGGTTATCTACGGTATATCATCGATTTTTCATTTTATTCGTTTTTTATAGCTTTTTTTTATTTTTAGACCCGAATGATGAAAGGAAAGTAATTGTTAAAAAGCTGGCGCTTTGCGTGGAAGGGAGGCCTGATTTGGAACTCGACCTTGCCAACACCCCATTAGAGCAACTGAAGAAACAGGTTATTTTTTCATTTTTAATTTCTTAATCCTTATAAGTAGATGAGTAATTTTATAATTAATTGTTTCTCTCCTCTGATGTGTAGAACATAGATTAAGTTTTAAATAATAAATAATTCCATTAGTATCTTGTTGGGCTGCACTTCATTCTATTGTTACTGCATTCCAATTTTATCTGCCACGGTTTTATTTTGGGAGATATAAAATGAGCATCAAATTTTTTGGCCCTGTTTTCAGGAAGAAGCCCTTGGCAGACTTTCGGTTTTTTGGGTTTTCTACATTCTTTGAACACCCTGAATGCCTGATTTTTGGGCATTTTTTGGTTCTTAGGCCATTTTTGATTATCAGCGTTTTCCTTCGTTTTCTTATAAAGAATCCATTTGTAGGCTTTTAGAAACCCTTTTGGCCTTTTGATATTTGTGAGCAGAAAGCCTCCTTTTTTTTTTTTTTTTTTTTTTTGGCCAATTTTATGTTTGAAAAGTGTTTGATTTTTGGGCGTTTCCTTTGTTTCCTACCAGATTTTTGGAAGGAGAAATCCTTCTTGATCAAACTTTCATTTCAGTTTTTTGGGCGTTTTCCTAGGTCTTTGAGGCCAGAATTCCTATTTTTCTTAAACATAGTTTTTTTCTTCATCTTTGCCCAAAAGAAATCCCATTTTTCCAATTTTTAGGAGTGTCCTTCAGTTTTTTAGTAAACAAAAATGTTTCTGGATTTTTTGGTGTTTTCCTCAATTTTTAGGTGTTTTACTGCACCATTAGGTGAAAATAAATCATTTTGACTGATTTTAAGGAGTTTCCTTCAGTATTTTAGCATTATAATTGGATTATTTGGTGTTTTCCTCAATCTTTTAGGTGTTTTACTGCACCATTAGGTGAAAAGAATCATTTTTGACTGATTTTAAGGAGTTTCCTTCAGTATTTTAGCATTATAATTTGGATTATTGGTTTTTCCTCAATTTTTAGGTGTTTTACTGCACCATTAGGTGAAAAGTAATCATTTTTGACTGATTTAAGGAGTTTCCTCAGTATTTTAGCATTATAATTATTTGGTGTTTTCTCAATCTTTTAGGTGTTTTACTGCACCATTAGGTGAAAGAAATAATTTTGACTGATTTAAGGAGTTTCCTTCAGTATTTAGCATTATAATCTGGATTATTTGGCGTCTGTTTTTGGTCTGCAAAAAACCTTTTATCTCCTTCTCCTGGCATTTCCCTTGGCTTTCAATCCTGGAAAGCCCTTTTATCAAATTTTTGGTCGTTTTTCTTCTATTGGCTAATTGTTAAGAGTTTCCTTGAGTATTTTAGCCAAAAAACACCCTTGTAATCCAATTTTTCTGCCCAAAACCCCTATATGTTTATTTGTATATACGTCCATTTCATTTTTTTTATCCATACCTACTAAAATTTTGCCTTTTTTTTTTTCCAGACTTTCATCATAAAAGAAGGTATTTCTTACACCATCAGGATAGACTTTATCGTTCAAAGAGAAATAGTCCACGGATTAAAATACGTTCAGAAAACATACAGAATGGGTACCAGGTGAAAAAAAAAAATCTATAATTCCTTAATTCCTTTTTATCAAATAATATTAACCCTTTTATTTATTTATTGTTTTTTAAATCACTTTCCTTTGTGCGGAAAAGTTGAAGGTATATTTTTTTGTCTGTTTTATTTTTGCACTGGAGTTTCTTTTTTTGAGCTTTTCGTTGTTTTGATGCATTATATTTTTTCCAGTGGACAAAATGACACATATGGTAGGCTCCTATCCGCCGAAAAAGGAGATACAATCTTACAAGACGCCCGCGAAGATGCACCATCCGGAGCTTTGGCGCGTGGCTCTTATTCGGTCCAGTCGCTTTTCACCGACGACGACAAACATCAGCATCTTAAATGGCAGTGGTCTTTCGAAATCAAGAAAGACTGGAACGATTAAAAAAACGACTTCTCCACCACATAATTTTCGCAAAAAAACATCAATTTTTGAAATTTTTCTTTCAGCGGCTATATTACTAAATTTCTAGTCACTTATGACTAAAAAGGAATCGGATGATTTGCATTCAACATTCTTTTAAAAAGAAGTAAAAATTCATAAATTTTTAAATTTTCCAAAGAGATTATTACTTATTACTAATTTTTCTTAATTCATAGTATTATTTCTCTAATATTTCGCTATAATATAATTGCATTTATAACCTTTCCCCAAAAAATCCATATTTTGCAGTGTCATACAGGGTGATATTTCATTCCTTTTATTTGAGCTTTTTGTCAAAACGTTTCAGTGTTATGATCAATATCCCTCCCAAATTTTGCTCATGAAAAAAATTCTTTAATTTTATTTTTTAAACATGATAGTAATTTTAAGATTAGAATAGTTTATATTAAGAATTTTTGTCTAGAAGAAAATTTTAGTTCCCTTATTCTGTGTTTTTGAAAGCATAAATCTGGATAATTACTTGCTATATTAATATAATTGCATACAAAAGTTCAATTCATATTTCTGGTGTATTTTTGTTTTGGTGCAGAATCCGTTTAAAGACTGAACCTTTGTATTCAAAAAAAGAATATATTTATTATTATAAATCCTTGTTCGACTTTCCTTATGGAAGTTAGGACAGAGGCTGCCTTCAATTTGCCTTTGTAGAAAAGAAAAAATAAATGAAGCGACCAAAGATATAAAACCCGCATTTAAGCTATTTGTCTTGTGTATGAAGATTAATGTTGTATACGGAGCCAGCAGAATGGGCAGTTCTGCGAGGGAACAAAATTTATTATAATAATGTTAATGTACAAAAAGCAATATATATGAAGTACTAAAATAAAGTGGTGTTTTATAATTAAAATGTGTTTATTTTTTCAAATTTAAGGGATATGAGGGTTTTAAGTTGGTTGCTTTGTACATATTTCGTTGTGATCAACGGTTTTCGGTTTTTCCCTTCTTTCTTGGAAACCGTCGCCCAAAACGAAAAAATGTCCTAATTAAAAGTTGTAGCTACGGAAATTTACTACATAAAATATATTGGTTTTTTCCGTCAGAGCAATATTTTAGGAGATATGAAGGTTTTAAGTTTTCAGACAGGCTCTGTAGGATTTTTAGTTTTAACCTCATAACTCCTTAAATATGCTCTTACGCAAAAAATGAATAAAGAAATTTTGTAGGAAATCTTTGTACCTACAACTTTTACTTAGGACATTTTTTCATTTGAGCGACTGTTTCCGAGATAGAAGGTAAAAACCGAAAACCGTTGCTCACAACGAAAAATTTGCAAAGCAACTCACTTAAGAACCCTCATATCTCCTTAAGTATTGCTCTGACAAAAAAACCAAAGAGGTCTTTTTTGTAGGAAATTTCCGTAGCTACGACTTTTACTTTGGACGTTTTTTCGTTTTGAGCGACGGTTCCCGAAATAGAAGGGAAAAACCGAAAACCGTTGTTAACAACGAAAATTTGCAAAGCAACCAACTTAAATACTTCCATATCTCCTAAAGTATGCTCTGACGGAAAAAACTAATAAGATATTTATGTAGGTAATTTCAGTACCTACAACTTTTACTTATGACATTTTTTCGTTTTGAGCGACGGTTTCCAAGATAGAAGGGAAAAACCGAAAACTGTTGCTAACACGAAATATGTACAAAGCAACCAACTTAAACCCTCATATCCCCTTAATAAGTACTATTTCTTGGGGAAGTAAAATCGTATATATTTATCCTTTTTTTTGGTGCGAGAAAGATTCTTTTTCTCTACCTCTCAGCGTTTTCCTTGTTTTTCAGCTTCGAAAGCTGCATTCTACTGGATTTTCGGTCGTTTTACTCTTTTTTAACTAGAGTTTCCATCAGTGTTTAAGCCAAAAACCCCCTTTCTTTTAAGCTTTTCCATTTTTCCTTAGTTTTTAGCGAAGAAACCTATATCTTGTGGTCAAAAAACGACTTGATTTTAGAGTTTTTCGGCCGAAAAAACCAGTTTCGTTATTGGGCGTTTTCATGGATTTTCTGGTTGAGAAACACCATTTTTCCACGTTTTGGGGTGTTTTCTATGGTGTTTCACCTTTAAGGAGTTTCCTTCAGTTTTTTGGCCATAAAAGTACTCTTTCAGAGTTTAAGGTATTTGCAGGTTTTTCTTTTGAATTGAAAAGAAGATTAAAATACAACAGAATTTAATTACAAATTTACAATATTAATGACTTAATTGATTTTTCTCCCTCTCTTAATTTATCAGCACGAATTCTAAGGAGGACGTCTGGCATATTTCTGTACCTGACGGTTTTTTTCAAATGGTTCGCCCATCCGGGAAGCCGTTTATAAAAAGGAGGTGATTTCTTCTTCTGAAGTTGAACTTTTCCTTTCATGACATATTCTTCAAACGTTGGGCAGTCTTTCTGCGGTCCAGTCGGTGAAGACGGCGAAGCAATCAAACGTGGGAATTCGTTATTTTCTTTTCTAACTCAACAACGTGATATCCAGCTTCCTGAGCGAGCTGCTCATGCGTTTTTTGCTGGAGAAGACCCAAGAAAAATGCTTTTACAATATGCTGGAGATTTGTAGAACCTTCGACTTTGGCATATATATCTTTTATGCCGACCATCTGGCATATTGCGGATGGCACGGTGTGCAACAAGTCCATATCCTTCAGGTTTATGTTTAACGAATATTTAGTTCTTCCGAATTGGGTGAAGAAGTCATGATAGACGGTATGGTTGTTGAAAAAGTCGATGTGCATAAGACGTTGACCTGCTCGGTTTTTGGCACATTTTAAGGCTGCTTTACCGTCAATTGCTTTACCTAAACCGAATCCTGCTAACCCTTTGCCGTTACCGGTTACTACAAAGATGCTCATTTGTCTCTTTCTTCCCATGTTGCCGGTCATGTTGAAGACAGCTTTGCTTTCAAGAACTTTTGTATCGAAACCTTCGAATGTTTGATCGCCAACTGGATCTGGTGGTCCGACGCTTCTTCCAGGAAGTTTGTTACCGGACCATCCTCTTTCCATCGGCGAGAGCTTCAACTTTCTGAAGACGCCCATGCTGTTTCTTAATTTGATCAGTTTTTCTTCACGTTGAGGATCATCAGGGAGACGCTCTTGAGTTACAATCTCTTTTCCTCGTATGACAGGAGCGGTCAAACCGGGCCAGAGCATGTTCACCTTTCCCACACCGATGATTTGACCTCTGTTCAGATCTTTGATCACTTTTCTCCCAGCTCCTTTTCCACGACCACGTTTTCTACCAGCATTACTTACACTCGTCACTCCTTTCCACAACGATTCTGCTGGAAGTTTATTGAAAAAACTGGTGCATCGTACAGAAGTTAAGCTCACAGTTTTCACCTCATTCAAAGCCGGCGAACTAATAAAAACACTTACGGGCTAAATCAAGAACTTTAACACGCATCATTTTTTTATACTCTCAGAAAAGTCAAAATCGGCTCCGAGAGCCGAGAAAAAATAAATGAGTGAAGAAGGCTCTTCCAGGTTCATATCCAAGGAAAAGCCTGCATTATAGATAACAGTTTTTAGAACTTTCTGATATCATTGATAAAATAATATTTGTTTATATCAATTAATTAGATGAAATAACAAATTTTATTTTCGTTTGACAGTTAGCTTTTAAAGCAGAAGTCATGTCATTTTTTTAGCAGATAAAACATTTAGTGTTGATGTAGTTCTGTGGCTGCCAAGTACTGTTAGTGTAGGCCCAACTTCAAATGCTTAAGAAACTTGAGGAATCAATAAGTAAGCAAATTCTTCAGTATTATATGGTTTAAAATAAACAAAACTGGAAAAATTTTTATCGGTCTTGATTTTTTGTAATTGTTAAATTTGAATTTTTGTTTTTTTAGGCCTCTTTTTAAATGAGAGTGATCTTAAGCCTTCAGCGAACTAAAAGATGAAAGTGTTAGAGTTGAGCGACTCCATTTTGGATGGTGATCTTTCAGATTCAAACGAAAGTGATGATTCAATTCCCTCGACCAGATAGAATCAAATGAAGTCGACTATAACGAATTTTACGTCGGATATCTTTTAAGCAACAGGCCTTGCCTCATTAAGGCAGCCTCCGAGGAATGGCCTGCACAAAAAAACTGGGTCAAACATGGAAAACCAAATTTTGAATTCATCGAAGAAAATTATGGTTTGTTTTATTTCTTCTGCTTTAAATTTTATTCCTTTTCGTAGGAACTTCAGAAGTGCCAATAGTCGACTGCAAAAAACGATATTTTAACGCCCACACAAGATCAAATATTAGATTATCAGAATATTTGAATTACTGGAAAACTTATATTGAGGAAGATTATCCTAGTGAGATGCCTTGTTTGTATCTGAAGGTGAAACTAAATTTTATTTTTATTCGTTTTTTTGTTTAATTTATGCCTTAGGATGGCACTTTGCTAATGAGTACCCATTAGATAATGTCTATCGAGTGCCACATATTTTTGCTTCAGACTGGATAAATGAATACTCGATAACCCAAGGAGATGATTATAGATTTGTTTATTTTGGCCCAAAAGGAAGCTGGTATGAATATATAAATTTTTTATTTTTATCTTTTTCTTTAAGGACTCCTCTCCACGCAGACGTTTTTAACTCATTTAGTTGGTCTGTTAATTTATGCGGGAGGAAGAAATGGGTCTTTTTTCCGCCCGATCAGGAAGACCTATTGAAGGACAAGTATGGAAAAATTGCTTATAATATCGAAGAAGACTTTAAAGATGAAATTCTTTATCCACAATCTTCCAAATTGACTCCGTCTGTTTTTATTCAAGAAGTCGGTGATGCAATTTTTGTCCCTTCCGGATGGCATCATCAAGTTTGGAATTTAGTAATAATGAAATACGCATTGAAAATACATTAAAGCAATTTTTTCAGGAAGACACTATTTCGATTAATCACAATTGGTCAACGCCTGCAATATCTACGCTGTGTGGAAATCGTTGAACGAAACGTTTGCAAACGCAGAATGAAATTGCAGATTGTCGAACTATGGGCGATTGGGATGAAAGGGCACAGCTTATGCTTAAAATATGTTTTGGCATGGACCATTTAGATTTCGCCGAATTTCTTTTCTACATAACGGAAGTCAGATTTGAGCATTTGTCCAAAGGAAGCTTTTTGACTGTCCCGGGTGAATGGCTGATGGGTGGGAACCAAATGATCTTCGATCTCATTAAAATCAAGGAGGTCTACCAAGAAATGTTCTTCCTTGAAGTCCCATGTTTGGAGCGCCACAGAGACAAACTAAGCGAGCTCATCAACGAAATAGATTCTCTTTCAGATTCATTTTTTCCTAAATAAAATTTTTTACAAAAAAATCTTCTTATTTATGAAGTCCTGAAGAAAAAAAGGAGATGGATAAAACAAACAAAACTTTAGTTTTTCGTTTTCAGTCTACATGTTTTAAAGTTTTATTTTTTTCAACTTTTTTTTTTTCCTTTCTTTTTTAAGTCTCATATTATGAAGCAATATTAAAACATTAAATAACACAGTATATTTAAGTTGTCACTTGGCATATTTACATTTTTGTTTCCTTCAGATTTTAAAAATTAAAATAAAAAACAATGGTTTTTAAGCGTAATAGTGCTTGAGTGGATATTTTCTTTAAAAAAAAAGAAAAATTGGGAGCTAACATACTTCTTAAAATTCGTCAAAACTAAATGCAGGTTATAACAAAATTCCCTTAAGTCCTAAAAAAAAATTAAAAAAAAACATCTAACTTCTTTTGATAAGGAATAAGGAAGTTAACTAAATTTTGTTTAAAATAAAAAAAAAGGATAAATTTGAAAATTAAACTATAAATAAGAATGACTTCAGGATTGATTGGACAACATAAAAGATGTTAGAGAGAAAAAAAAGGATACAAGATCTTTATTTACAAACTTACTGCAATCTATTTTTTAATAGAAACAAAAATTTAAAAAATTGCAATCCACCAGCATTCCTACTGAGTAACTAACAGTTCTAATTTATACATAATATATAATTATTTTACAGAAGTAAAGCTCTTATGAAGAGTAATTACAATTTTAAAAAAAAATGACTTTTTTTTTTTTTTTTTTATTTATTTTATTGTTTTTAAAGATTTATACACTATATTTTTAAGAGGCAATATTAAAGTTTAGACCATAGACGTGTGCTTTCCTTCAAAATTTTAAGTGCTGTACAAATTCCGTTGACGAAAGTTGCCTACACAGTAAAGAAAGTTTTATATACAGGGTGACTTAAATGTTAAAAATAGAAAAGGGTTAATAGCCGACCCCCCCTAAATATCTAGAAATATAACTTTGGTGAAACTTTTCTTTTCTGGATTTACTGTTGGCGGCTTTTTCGGCCGAAGTCCATTCCGGGTCGTGGGATCTTCGCCGACGAGCGAATCCGCAGAATCGGTCGTCAAACTGTTCACTGAATCAGGGCTTTCAAGCTAAAATAAGATGGTTATAAATTGAAACTTACATTATTTTAGGTCTTACCTCGAACTGTTTTGAAAATGAGTTTTCATATGATGGATAGGGGTTTTGATGATCGT
>JACGAQ010002446.1:0-41048 GCA_014119065.1 Orius insidiosus
GGCTTATCTCAGCCACATTCCCCCTTCTGTACAAATACAGTACTTAGCACGAATGATAAGATAATCGCTGTGTTTTCCAGAAGAAAAAGAAATCTTATACTTTTGTACGGCTCATACATTGTCCTTCTCTCTATATTACCTGTGGAGGACTCTGTATACCTGAAATGTTACTTTCAGTTTATTCAGTTTAAAAATATTAATTTTACTTCTCTGTAATTTATACGTTCGTTATTAATCTTTGCTGAGTCGTGGAAATAAAAATGCTTAAGTTAACAAAGGCTACATGATGAATTTTAATAGTAATAATAAAATTATCTAGAGTGTCAAGCGAATTTTGGAAAAAGCCCTAGACATTACAAAGATTCGGTGAAAATCGGATAAAAGGCGGTGTTTATGAAAAACAGGAAAAGGAAGGCACTACATGATCGACAAGATTTGGGAAGAAATTTAATGACTTCCCAATAAACGTCCGTCAGGAGTATCACGATATTATCCTCTTGAAAAGGTTCCAAAATAGCGTGTTTTGTGCCAAGGTGTTGTAAAATAAAGAGAAGTATCTATATAGGGGAAGTATAACGGAGGGGAAGTAACGTAGGGGGAAGTTATGGGAGGGGAAGTATATGGGAGGGGAAGTATATGGAAGGGGAAGTATATGGGAGGGGGCAGTTTAAGTGAGGGTAGTATAACAGAGGGTGAAGTATAACGGAGGAGAAGTATAAGGGAACGAAAGTATCACGGAAGGGGATGTATAAGGGAGGGAAAGTATAAAGGAGAATTTCCAAGTTTGTTTATTCGAATAATTTTCTAAGTTTTTTTTGAAAAATTGTCCGAGTTTTTCTTTTTCTTTTTTTTTTTTTTTGAAAAATTTTCGAAGTTCTTTTTTTCGAAAATTTTTTTAAGTGCCAAGGTAGAAAATGGGCTCTTTGGCCTAGGGATGTGCCTCTCGTAATGGGTAGAAGTATGAAATTTCTCCCTACCAAAAAAAAATGATAATTAAAAAGTGGCAATATTTTTACACCAAAAATTCTTCAAAATATAAGGAGTAGGTAATTGGTGAAAATTTGATGAAAATCGGACCAACGGGCGCCGCGAATTTTTTAAAATTTCTAACAGACATACCTATCTCGCCATTTTTCGAAATTCAAAAATCGCCCTCGTCATTCTTGTTCTCCGACTAAGGAAGATTTTGTGAAAATTTGGTGAAAATCGGTTAAAACTGTGGCCGTAAAGTGTTCCGGAAAAAATGCTACGGCCGGCCGGAACCACAGACAAAGTTGAGATCGGTAAAGATCAATATTCGCTTTAACCCTCCGGGGTCTAGAAGACCCTTCCCCAAAAACCCAGTGGAGGGTATCACAATAACTTCTTTAAGGAAGTTAAAAATAAAATTGACTTTAAATGTCCTGGAACCCTAAGAAACTTGTCTTAATTAGAAAGTTAAGTAGTTACAAAATCCACCCTTTTCCAAGGTGTTATATTTTCTAACCTATCTTTCGGTTGTTTCATACGTTTTTGTGTTTTTGGAAGACTTGGAGGTACTTGAGACCCCCCTACTTACACCGGCCAGATGGCGGAAAAAAACGTGATGTATTTTTAAAGCCCCTAACGACAACCGCTTGACCTCAATCAGCCTTCAAAAGGACTTTTTACATAATGTTTCAGTCAACACCTTTTTTCAAACATAAAACAAAAGCTAAATATTCGTAAATTGATATTCCTAAACTTGGTTTTAATATAGCGTGACTCTCGGTATTAAACTCGTCTCGAATTTCAACAAGGGTTACTCACATCGTCACGGAACCTGAATTGTGATTAATGAAAAGTTCAATTTTACTACCGAAAAAATAAACTTTCGGAAATCTTATGAGATATTAGTTTTATATGAACAAAATAGACGTTTCCGGCCATATGTCCTTTTTAAAAGTATTTTCCCACATAGTAATGATTGAATTAAACTGATGGTCCTACAAAATGCTTGACAACGTTAAAAAAATTAGTTTGAACTTAGTTTTATCATTTTATCAAAGCGTGAATATGCGTCGGGCACCCTTTTGAATTGAAAAGGGTCGAAATCTTAAATGTCGAGTGGAGGGGTTTTGAAAATCAATCCTTTAGAAGGGAGGAAATAAATTAAAGAAGACAGAAAAAAATTTTTCTTGCGGTTTCGAAACCCTACAACACCCGCTACATCGAGCCATTTTTTTGTATACCGACCTCTTTTCTGTAATTAAACGTGGTTTTTAAATAAACGAATTTCTGAGCGGCCACGCGAACTAAATACGCCTACCAGGCTTACCATTTTGTTCGAAAGTTCACAAAAGGATGGGGTATGAGTCATGAAAACTTTTTCACGGTGACGGCACGTTTCACGCGGGGGAACAAATAGCATGGTGACGTAAACGATATAATAAATTATTACTTATTCATCCTTGGAAGAGTAAATATCCTTTGATAGTATTAGCTTCCCACTTTTAAGGAGTAATCAAAGCTCATAAAATCGAAAACTACTTGACCGATGCCCTCCCCAAATCACCAGTTTTGCCTTTCTATTCTAATCAATTCACACAGAAAAAAAATACTGGTTTGAAGAGCTTCCAACGAAAACTTCCTTTAAGAGAAGTAACAATATAGGGGGAAGTATAACGGAGGGGACGTACAACGGAGAGGGAAGTATATGGGGGGGAAGTATAAGGAAGGGGAAGTATAAGGAAGGGGAAGTATAAGGAAGGGGAAGTTTATTTATTAGGTGTACAAAATGAAACTCGGCTAAAATCTACAAAATTCAAATTTACCTGTGAGTTTTTTGTACACCTAATAAAAAAATTGTAGGAAATTTAATTCTCTATGAATTTGTACTTAATTATTTTTTTCTAGCATGCACCGTTTTCGGAAAATAATTTTTTTTTAAAATAAATTTATCTTGAAACAGTGCGTCCTAGAGAAAAAAATGAATAGAATAAAAATTAAAGAGAATTAAATTTCCAACAGATTTTATTTAGTGCATTTTTTTCAATATCTGTAACGGTTTACGATTTACAAGCCTTTAAAAATTAACCTTCTTAATGGTTATACTTCAATAACCTTCTTACACGGAGAAGGTCAACTTTTGATGGACTTTAACGCCTAAAATGTTTAAAATTTTGAAAAAATGAACTATGTACTAGGTGTATTGAACTCGGCTAACATCTACGAAATTCAAATTTACCTGTGGCCGAGTTTCATTTTGTACCTATTTTTTTTCAAAAATTTTCCGAGTTTTTTTTTTCGAAAAATTTTCCAATTTTTTTCTAAAATTTTCCGAGTTTTTTTGTTGAAAATTTGGTGAAAATCGGTTTAAAACTGTGGCCGTCAAGTGTTCCGGAAAAAACTGCTACGGACGGCCGGCCGGAACCATAGAATCGGAATCATAGACAAAGTTGATCGGTAAAGATTAATATTCTATTTGACCCTCCGGGGTCTGGAAGACCCTTCCCCAAAAAGCCGACGAAATCACAATAACTTCTTTAAGGAAGTTTTTTTTTTTTTTTTTTTTTTGATGCCCGGTTCCCCTAAGGTTCCCTAGCACTTAAAGCCTTAAGGCTCTATTGTGCCGCCTCATTTCTAGGGGCTAATTCTGGAAACCGGTAGAATTCTCAAAAATTCCATCAGTTTCCAGAAGGCAGATTCCTGTATGTCCGCCAAAGTAAGAAGGGGTTTTCCAAACATTGTAAACCGCCTCCTTGCAAGTGCTTCGCACTCACTCAAGAGGTGCTCTGTTGTCTCTGAACCTTCGTCACAGAGTTTGCACCTATCCTCTGTGACTATCCCCATGTTCCTTAAGTGGTACCCAACCGGGTGGTGCCCAGTCAGGATACCAGTCAGGAGCCTCAGGTCCTTACGGTTCAGAGATAGAGTTTTGTGAGACTCTTAGAGGGAAGTCAATGAGTCTTTTCGCTTGTCGCAAGCCTCTGGACTCCCTCCACTGTTTTTGGAACCGAAGTTCAACCCACTTTTTTTTTTCCCCTTTTATCTGGTCTTTCGTAAGCCCACAAAAGGGGAAGGGTCCTAATAGGGAGTGAGCGAACCTTTTTTGGCCAATTGATCAGCCGCTTCGTTTCCCTCAATCCCCGTGTGTCCCGGCACCCACATCAGAGTGACTCTGTTATGTGCGCCAAGGATTTTAAGACTTCGGATACAGCCACTAACCAGCTTTGAGTTGACCTCAAAGGCTGTGACGGCCTGTATGGCCGCCTGACTGTCCGAACATATTACTATGTTGGCTCCCTTGGTACCCCTTCGGATATTTTCGAGAGCGCACACCTCAATGGCGTACACTTCTGCTTGAAAGACCGTTGGTGTGGGTCCCATGGCGCCAGAGAAGGCAAAGTTAGGGCCTTTTACCCCCACCGGTCCCCCCACCCATCCTTGAACCATCCGTGTACCACTGAAGTGTGCCTGAGGGGAAGGAAGGTCGATTGGCCTTCCAGTACTCCCTGGTGTGTATCACCGATCTGTACGGTCTGTCGAAGTCCAGAGTGGAGATCTGAACATCTTGGACCGTCCTTGCCATGTCTGAAATGGCCACCTCCTCCAGTATCCCGCCCATCCTGGTCCCGATAGCTAGCCCCCTGTCTCCCAGCCTCAGAGCAGTGTCAGCAGCCACCTTCATCACGAAGGAGTGAAGTGGCGGCAAATTTAAGACCCTCTCCATGGCCAGGGTTGGACAAGTACGCATAGCTCCGGTTACGGATAGGCACTAACCTTAACCTTTGGAGTTTGGTAAGGACTGTCTGGGCTTTGGCCTCCTTGACCTTCGGCCACCACGCCACAGCGGCATATGTAATCATAGGCCTTACTATGGCAGAGTACGACCAAAGTGCAAGTTTGGGTTGGAGCCCCCAG
Organism: Orius insidiosus; assembly: GCA_014119065.1. Classification (NCBI taxonomy): domain Eukaryota; kingdom Metazoa; phylum Arthropoda; class Insecta; order Hemiptera; family Anthocoridae; genus Orius; species Orius insidiosus. The sequence goes on from JACGAQ010002446.1 coordinate 4,882, forward strand.
TTCCTCCCAACAAATCTATTGCAGACCCACATAACCTTCGTGGCTTTTTTCAGGGTCTTTTCCAAGTGAGGGTTCCACGTAAGTTTCTGGTCGAGAATCACTCCCAGATACTTAGCCTCACTGGATAGGTTTCACTACTTCCCCGAAAACCGTCGGTGGAGTAATTGTATACTTCCGTTTTCGAGTGAAGGGTACAATGGATGTTTTGGAAGGATTTATTTTCAGCTCCTTCTCAACACACCACTGCTGCACCCTGTTTAAGGCACTTTGCAACAGCTCCGAGATGGTGCTGTCGAACTTGCCTCTTATGACGATCACCAGGTCATCTGCATACCCGTATGATTCGTACCCCAGTGTGTTAAGGGTATTCAGAAGGTCGTCCACAACGAGTAGCCATAGCAGAGGGGACAACTCCTCCTTGAGGGCAGCCCCTCCTAGGTCTAATCATTGAGATTTCATCCCCGATTCGCAGGGTGACGACCCTACTGGATAACATTGAGTCAATCCAGTTGACTGTAGAGGGTTCGATACCTCTGTTTAGAGCAGCATTCCTCATCGATTCAAAGGTAGTGCTATTGAAAGCACCCTCTATATCCATGAAGCACGCCACTGCTATCTCCTTGTTCTCAATCGCCTTTTCCAGCCTCCCCACCAGTTGGGTCAGAGCACTGTCAGTGGACTTCCCCTTCTGGTAGGCATACTGGTATGGGCTGAGAGGGAGATTGACCAGGTGTTCCTGCCTTATATGCAGACCTATTACCTTTTCCATAGCCTTAAGGAAAGATGATAGACTGATGGGTCGGTACGATTTGGGGTGCGCATCCCCCCTTCCCCCGCCCTTCGGAATGAATACTACATTGGTCTCCCTCCACGGAAGAGGTATGTACCCAAGAGTATAGCTATATCTACATAGCTGAATTAGATAGGGCAGAATTTGGCCTAGTCCCTTCTGAAGAAGGGCCGGGCCAATTCCGTCCCCTCCTGGGGTCTTAAATGGTCGGAACGAATTGACCGCCCAAGTGACCCTGTTCGGAGTAAAAATCCTACCAGAGAGACTGTAGGCTAGCCTCCTGTCTCTCTGAGTGGTAGGATTCAGAGGTGGTGCCTCTGCTTCGCCTTCACCTTCCGAGCCTATCAGCTCAGAATTGCCGAAGTGTTCCTCCTGAAGAATTTTGAGGGTCTCCCTGGCGTTTTCGGCATAGCCCCCATTGGTCTTAGTTAAAAGGCCCATTGGGTTGGAGTGCCCTCTTCTCATAATCTTCTGTATCCGACTGGCGACCGTAAGGTCCGCCATTTCGTCACAGAATTTCCTCCAGGAGTCATTTTAGCCTTTTTAATGGCTTTATTGTAGACGGATTGGAGGTCTTTGTAATCCCTCCAGGAGCCGTCCCTTTTTGCCTTGTTAAAGGCTTTCCTAGTCCTATCTCTCAGCAAGTCCAGCTCCCTGTTCCACCAGAGCGAATTTTTATTGTTCCCTCTGGTTTTAACAGGACAGCTGTCATGAAATGCCGTCCTGATGGCCTGGTTCAACTGCGAAGCCGCATAGTCCAGGTCATCAGTATTAGAGATGGAATAGTTTACCCCCTCAAGTCCCACGCTAAGTAGTCCTTTAAAGAGATCCCAATTGGTGTTTTTTGGGTGCCTGCATGATTCTATCTCCCTCAGGTTTGCCTCTATGTCGAACCTGATCTGACGATGATCCGACATAGACGCCTCCCTGGTCACATGCCAACCTTTAATCTTCCTTGCAAGATTCCTGCTCGCAAGGGTTAGGTCTAGAACCTCCCTTCGTACCGACGTGACGAAGGTAGGCTCCGTCCCACGATTAAGAAAGTCAATTTGGTTCGTTAACAGATAATCAAGAAGAGACTCACCTCGAACGTTGACATCTGTACTTCCCCACACGGTGTGATGTGCGTTGGCGTCGCCCGCAAGAAGAAAGTCAATTCCCTTCTCCACGCAGTATCCAACGAGCCGCCTCAGCAGCAAGGAAGGGATCTCCTCCTCACCAGGAAGATAAATTGAGGAGCACATCATCCTCTGGTGTCCTCTCTCTGTTGATCCCTCGACAATTATCGTTGTGATGTCCCTCGACGTGTGTTCTGGAACATACAAAAATTTTATCCTGCTCTTTATGATATGGCAGTCCTCGGGGAAGACCTCCATTACTCTTGCAGTAAATCATTTTACCTTGGGGGAGGCTCAGTCCTTTTACTTCCTCCTTGTATACCCAGGGTTCCTGAACAAAAGCTATGTCCAGACCAGATCCCACCATCCTCTGCGTCAGCACAGCCGACGCTGCTTTGGAGTGGTGAAGATTGATCTGGACACACCTTATTGCGCGAGCCTCCATCCCTGGGGTGTACGGGTGAGCTAGTTTCGCCTCCTGCCCCCCCATGGCCCATTTCTTCTGGGCATGTGGGTCAGTGGCGGCCTTGCTCCCCTTTCCTCCCCTGCGGGTCGGGGAGGAGTCGGGCCTCCTCTTCTTGAGGCCTTGGAGGGCGGACGGTAATCTTTCAATTTGTCTTTCCTTTTGTCCTCATCCGCCCCTCTGGTTGTTGGCCCGGCTAGGCTAGGTCGTAGGACGTTGCCGCCCCCGGCCCCAGCTTCGCCTCCGCCAGATGTTGGCCCGGCTCGGCTGGGTCGTGGGACGTTGCCGCCCCCAGCCCCAGCTTCGCCTCTGCCACCTTTGCAGCCTCTGTCCTCAGGAGCCTTCGGAGTAGAAGTCCCCCCTCCCGCAGGTGGGTCCAACTCCATCTCCTCCGGCTCCTTTGGCTTCGGCTGCTCTTCTTGCTTTTTCCTCACCCTTACGGTAGCCCTACCGAATCTATAAAAGATCCGGCTATCCGTAAGGAGAAGACCTGCTGATGTTTCGTCCAGGGCGAGAGTCAGATGCACCGTGGTGTCCTCATCTCGCCTGGCCAGGGCTCTCCAACGATCCACCAGGAGAGCAGGGTTCTGCCCCCTGATGAGATCGAGGATTTCCCCTGTCTCATCATCGCAGGAATTTGGGAGGTAAGCCGCCGTGTGCTGCACCGGGAATTCTCCCTCGTCCAGCACCCTTAGACGGCCCCCCTCCCAAACGTTTTCAACCCCAAGGCTCTCTCTTACCCAGGTAGCGGTTTGATGATCCACACAGTGGAGGACCATCCACCCGGACCTGAGGGAGATACCTTGGAATCTTGGGGCGACTTTGGTGCCTCCTTGCACCCTTATGAGTCGCAGGATGAGCTTCTGGATGTCCACCAGCTGCTCATCACTCAGCTCCTCCTTCGGGTGCTCAGCCCTCACCACCCCACTCTTACCCCAACAAGGGTGTCCCGATAGGATCGGTCACCTTTCCACACTCCTGATTTGCCAGACCTGGAAGTCTCCTCCCTGGTCTTCTTTTGCACCTCAGGAGTGGTGCCCGGTTCCCGTTTCCTTTTCAGAACGGGAGGCTGACTGACCGGAGATTGTCCCGTCGGCCGCAGTACTGAGGGGTCTGCGTCCTTAGTAGACGCCCCCCTCCTCCCGCAGCTTCCGGAGCTTCTTCCGCGCAGCCCCACTCTTTCTACCCTTGCGGGGTTTTTTCCTGACTTTGGTGGTCTCCGGTACGCCATCAGCTCCCAGAGATCCCCCGGTATGCCATCGGCTCCCGAAGGGACCCCGGTGTGCCATCGGCTCCCGGAGATGGGTCCACCTCCATCAGACCAGATGCAGCCGGCCCCTCCCTCGATCCCTGTCGGTCTCGAGAGAGTTGCTCAGCCGCACCTTGGGAATCCTCGGACGCCGAGACAAACGGAGTCGCGTTGCCCAAGAGCGACGCAACCTGGTCCATCTCGGCATCCAGGGAAAGATCGTCAGTCCCCGTTGGGTCCCGACGATCGGGTTTGTTTGTGTTTTTTAATTTTAATTCTTCAATTTTGGTTTTTTTTGAACCAAGGGAATGGAAGGTCACCCGCGGCAGAGCCCTGATACCGCGGGAAGGCTAATTGAAACTGGAGGGCGCCCGGTATCCAGAGTCCGCAACTACAGCCGGCTGTTTTACCACCCCCGGCCAAGACCAGGGCGTCGCTGTTCAACCCTGGTTTTGAGTGGTTGGTTGCTCTTAGCATCCGCCACGGCCCAAGGGGAAACCCCAAGGGCCGCGGCGGATGAGCCCCTCCACCACGCCAAGGTGACAACCGCGGAGGGGTTAAGGAAGTTAATAGACCATCTATTTGTATTCTAAATATGCATTTATATTTTCAGAAAACATGAAATCGAGAGAATGGCTGCTGCTGGGACTCTACATAGGAACTGTAACATGTCAACAAAGTGATAAATTATCGCAGAACGCCTGCATTCTGAAGCAAACATGTCATGAATGCATACAAACACCCACATGCGCATGGTGCTGGCAACCTGTAAGTTCTCATTTTTTTTTTTTTAATTTGTTTTTAATTTTTTCCCCATATAGGATTTAAAAGAAGGGCAAAAAAGATGTTTTCAACCAAGTCAAAATTCAGACATACTGCAGTGCGCAGAAGAATATATTTGGAACCCGGACAACGAATATACAATACTTAAAGCGGAGAAATTGACGAAAGTTAGCGAATCTGGCCATCATAAAGAGACTTGGGAACAAGGGGGGAAGGGCCACGGGCATGGCCATGGACAAGGGCATGGGAGCGACATCGTTCAAATTGCTCCTCAAGAAGCTCATCTCAAACTTCGAATAAGTATGATTTTTTAAAATTTAATTATAAATTAACTTTTTTTTAGATGAAGCATATAGAATATCTGTGACTTATTCGCAAGCTGTATCATATCCAGTTGATCTTTACTATCTTATGGACCTTTCAAAATCAATGGAAGACGATAAAGAAAAACTTTCTGCTTTAGGAAACACGTTGGCAGAAAGTATGAAAAATATTACGTCAAATTTTAGGCTTGGCTTCGGTTCGTTTGTCGACAAAGTCGTCATGCCTTACGTCTCCACCATACCCAAAAAGTAAACCTTTATTTATATTTAAACTCAACAAAATTACCAGAAACAACACATATTTCGTTTGTCTAATAAATTTATAAATTGCGGACAGATTGGAACAGCCTTGTGAAAACTGTAAGGCCCCGTATGGTTTCCTAAACCACATGCCACTCAGTAGCGATACTGATATGTTTTCCGTAAGTTTAGAAAGCAATATTGTCGAAAAAATAAATGTATAGAAAAATTTCGGAGAAGGGAATTCTATTGTTCTCCGCTGTATATTTGTATCTCCTGCAACTTGGCTGTTGTAATTACTGCATCCTATTTTTTTTATTTTAGCTATCTATGTGTAAAAGTGTATTTCATTCATATGGGCTAGCACCAAAGCTGTTGTGAAATAAGCTTTTTGTCTTTTAGCTCTACGGTTGAATGAGGTTGAATGATAAACAAAGCCTTCTTGAGCCTATCATTTAAGAAGAACTTTTCAAAAAACATTAAAACCACACGATCCTTAAAATAAAAATAACCTTCCCTTCCTCATAAACTTACAATACACCATTTTGGGGAAACACAGGTTACAAACTTCCCTTAGGATCCCCTCCAAAAATTTTATTAACCTCAAAATTTCCAGCTAACCTTTCTCTGAATAATACCAAAAACACTCACACTTTTGTTAGGCTCAAGGGTTTTGTCGCATCTGGATTTGGGTGTACGTTGGGATATTATGCATTGTTCAAAAAAGCGGTGTACATTAAAGGCTTATAAACAATTTGCTACATGTGTCAATATTGCTTCAATTTGAAGGAAAACATGAAAAATAACACACAGATTTTGTGTTTAAACACAAAAGCTTTTTACATACACAAAAAGAAATATAATTTAATATTCATTTATATCTATTTCTCATGTAAATCTCTACTGTGCAGTTTGAAAGAACCTTGCTATGGTTGTGAAGCCCCTTATGGCTACCAAAACATTATGTCACTAAGCACGGACACGGAAGAATTTGCTGTAAGTCAACGAAGAGAAGGAAGAATTTAAAAAAAATGAAAGTGTGTAACTCTAACTCAGTTCAGGGCATTTGTCCTGTGGCGATTTCTCAAAACGGCAAATTTCACAGCAAAAGTGCATGATGCTTCTAACCTTAAATGTTGTGGCACTAACATTTTTTTGGTATTGCACGTCTTGTAGTTAGACTAATCACATAACATAACATTTTTTAAAAAGACAAAAATTTAATTTTTGAACATAATAGGGGCAAGTGCAGAGTGCGGCTGTTTCTGGAAATCTTGATGCTCCTGAAGGAGGTTTTGATGCAATCATGCAAGCTGTTGTTTGCCGAGAAAAAATCGGATGGAGAGAAAAAGCGAGACGACTTCTCGTATTTTCAACTGATGCCGGTTTTCATTATGCAGGAGACGGAAAAGTATGTTTATAATATAGGCTTCAGAAATCTTATTTCAATTTTTAGTTGGGTGGAATCGTCAAACCAAATGATGGAAGTTGCCATTTAGACTCTAACGGATACTACTCTTATTCGCAAATTCAAGACTATCCTTCTGTTTCTCAAGTAATACATTTATATTTTTATTTTTTTAAATTATTTAATATTATTATTTCAGATTAATCTTAAAGTTAAACAGAATGCGATTAATGTCATATTTGCTGTAACAAGTGAGCAAATTTCCGTATATAACAGCCTTAGGCAACACATCGAAGGCTCTTCTGCTGGAATCTTATCCAACGATTCTTCCAATGTGGTCGAACTTGTTAAAGAGCAATATGATGTAAGATTAACTTAAAATTTTGATTAGTTTAATTGTTTTTCTTAAAGAAAATTTCATCGTCGATTGAGATGAAAGATACAGCATCGAGTGCTGTTAAAGTGACGTATTTATCAAGCTGTCTTGATCCTAATGGTCAACTGCAGAAGACGAACAAATGTGACGGTCTTAAGGTTGATTCTGAAGTCACATTTCAAGCATTGATTGAAGTCAAAGCTTGCCCGCCAAATCGAAAAGACTGGAATCAGACATTTACTATCTATCCAGTCGGTATCAACGAATCTTTGACAGTTCATTTAGAAATGCAATGCGATTGTCCATGTGAGAATCCAGGAAGCGATGCTTATAAAGAAAGAGCTGAAGAGTGTTCTGGTTCTGGAACATACAAATGTGGTATATGCGAATGCGATGAATATCATTTTGGAAGAACTTGCGAATGCGATGCGAATTCAAGACATTTAGATGAAAGTGGTATCGGTTGCCGTCCGGATAACTCAACTACAGTAGACTGTAATGGAAGAGGCTCATGTGTGTGCGGACAATGTCAATGCCATTCACGTCCTAACCCTCAAGAAGTAATATCTGGAGCTTACTGCGAATGTGATAATTTCTCATGCGACCGCGTGGACGGTCTGTTATGTTCCGGCCCGGAAAAGGGTACATGTGAGTGCGGGAAGTGCAGATGCGAGAAAGGATGGAGCGGCACGGACTGTTCATGCAGCACATCTGTCGACACATGCAGATCGCCCGGAAGCGGCGAAATCTGCTCCGGAAAAGGAGACTGCGTTTGTGGAAAGTGCGTCTGTAAAGAAGACGAAGAAGGCCGTTACACTGGCAAATTCTGCGAAAAATGTCCTGTAAGTACTTGTGTAGAAAATATAGATAAATAAATTTTCATGTTTAGACATGTCCAAGGAGATGCGAAGAACTTAAAGAGTGCGTGCAGTGTCAAGTTTGGCATACTGGACCTTTACAGGAAGAAGAGTGTTTAGCCAATTGTACTTTTACTCCTGCCGTGGTGGAAACTATTGAAGGTAAATTTAATCTTTACTATTCTGTGGTTTATTAGATTCACAAGGAAAAATCATGGACGAACGTCTTTGCTTAACCCTTTCGAGACCGCGTCTGACTCCAGATTCTCTGCGCTACTGGCGCAGCACTTTTCCCCTCTCTTTGCCCCTCACTTCTCCCGACCGCTCCCAGTGCCCAGCAAAGCACAGAAAGCGAAGAGTGATGCGAACATCACGTAGTTCATTTCTTCCCCAACAGATTGCCAGTTTTTGCATGTCGGTAGCGCCACGGGAAGCGAAGGTATTAAATTTTTTGAGAGGCTTCCCGCTGGCGCCGCTGGGCAACTAAAGTCGCCTGCGGTCTCCAAACGAAAAGCGCGAATGGCAACTATAGTCACCTGCGGTCTCGAAAGGGTTAATAAGAAAAAATTCATAGCTAATGGTTTTTTTCTTTTTAGTTGATGAAACTAAAGATGAAGCTCCCTGTGTATTTGTGGACGAAGACGATTGCCGATACACTTTCATCTATTCGTACGATGAGAAAGGAAAGCTGGTTGTAAAAGCGAAAAAAGAGCGAGACTGCCCACCAGAAGTTTTCGTCTTAGGCATCGTACTCGGCGTAATCGGAGCGATCGTCCTCATCGGTCTCGCTCTCCTCCTTCTCTGGAAACTTCTCACCACAATTCACGACCGACGTGAATTCGCACGCTTCGAAAAAGAGCGAATGATGGCCAAATGGGACACGGTCGAAAACCCAATTTACAAACAAGCGACGTCAACTTTCAAAAATCCAACCTACGCCGGAAAATAGAATCTCAATTCGTACTTAATCTCGCACAAAACTCGTGCCTTTGTATCTAAACTGTACTTACGTCCAAAATTACAACAAAAACTGTATATAAAAAAACCTTATTTTAAAAAAATACTATTTGTAGATACAGAAGGAATGTTTGCCTTAATGTACAGCTTTAATTAATTAAAAAAATTAATTACTGGCTCACTGCCATATATTTAACTGATAGAATATTTTTTAGAATTTTTATAGAACTACTTAGTTTTATTTTGTTTTAAAAATGCTTAAAAATAAAGTCAGCCTTAAAACAAAAAGACTGTGCCATAAAATTAGGCCAAGGACTTAGATTTTTCTCGTAAATATTTTTTTCTACAGTCTTCCCGATAATTTTTTAAGCATTGTTTTCTTACTTGAGTGCCTAATATGTAAATAACGCCTAGTTTTTATGTGAATACCTATTAATTTTTGTCAAGACTAATTTAATTTTTAATTTTTCAAAAGAGAAAGTGTGGTCATAGTCAAATCTCTTTTTTTTAGGTTCTTTTTTTTTATTATTACTATTTCATGAGTAGCAATAACATTGGTGCTGATTGTTAAAATTTCTTTTTTTTTTTATCGTTACAAAAATTTTTTTAAACTGACTTATGTTTTCTCAATGTTCATTTTTTTGTGTAAATATTTTTTTCGTTATAATTTATGTATTTATTATAATAAAAAATTAACAAAGAGTATGAAAATGAGACTTTACTGTAAAGATTCCCATATCGGTCAGGTAAACGATTTTTTATGTCACTTAAGGGATGCAAATGTTGAGTTTTCAATATTCTTGTGCATACAGTAAACATAATAGGTGATAAAATTAATAAATTACCTATATTTTTGCCGTTTTCAGTCAAACGATGATTTCAATCACTAATGAAATATCTAAAATTTTTCCTCACCTATCTTTCACACGCCTTAGAATCGAGTAAACATCAAAATATTAAGGTTTGGTCAATGATAAGATAAAAAGCTGAACACTTATTATTTGTACGTACAACGACGGTCTCCAATGAAACCTTTGTGCATAATTTTAATATTTAATATTGTTAATTTAAGTTTTCAAAATGAGTGCATTAAAAAGGAAACTTGTCGCGAGTGTATTCGCCAAGCAGGCTGCTCTTGGTGCACCCAACAGGTAGTTTTTTTAAGAAATAAAAATAAAATAAAAACCTTTTAGAATGTCCCACGTAAATGTTTTGACTCAAAAGTTGATGGTCAATGTGATAAAAACTCCACATATAACCCGAAAAATGAGTTTGATGTGCTGAAGTCTTCTAACTTTGATGAAGATGAAGCAAAATTAACCAATTGGAACCTGAAGAAATTAGAATCAAACTTAGAAAAAGTAAGGTTATGTACTGAGGTCTTTTTAATTTTTTAAAATCATAGATGACGCTTATAAAGTAAAATAAAATTTAAACAATATGCAAACGTCCCTCTTGATCTTTACTACCTTATGGATATATCGAACTCGATGGAGGATGATAAAGACAAGCTTTCTGCGATCGGGAACACACTTGTCGAAAGTATGAAAAATATTACTTCTGCCTTCAGACTCGGTTTCGGCACTTTGTCGACAAAGTGGTGATGCCATATGTGTCTATAGTTCCAAAAAAGTAAAGTTCGGATTTTAAAAATAATGAAGTAATAGAATATTTTTAAGATTAGAAGAGCCGTGTAATAATTGCGCTGCGCCGTACGGTTTTAGAAATCATATGCCTTTGAGTCATGACACTCATAAATTTTCAGTAAGTATGCTGATGTCTGATGGTATTTTGGGCAGAAAGACGTTTTTACCATATAAAATAATTTATTTAATTTCAAATTAATTTCAGGGAGAAGTTAACGAGGCGAGAATATCTGGCAATTTAGACGACCCAGAAGGTGGTTTTGATGCGATAATGCAGTCGATAGTCTGTAAAGATGAGATTGGCTGGAGCCAATCTAGTCGTAAAGTTCTCGTCTTTGCCACAGATTCATTATTTCATTACGCTGGAGATGGAAAAGTCTTAAAAAACGTATTTTAAGAAAAACTTAATCAAAATTTTTTACAGCTTGGGGGAATAGTGAAGCCAAACGATTGCCAATGCCATTTAGATGAAAGGGATATTATAGTTATACAGTGGTCCAAGATTATCCTACTTTATATGAAGTAAAAATACTATAACATCCATTTTAGACTTATTTCATTTTTAAGCTTAATAATGTTATCAAAAATAATGCAATCAATGTCATTTTTGCTGCAACCGCCGACAGAAAAAATTTGTACAATGAATTGAGCAAACATATCGAAGGATCTTCAGTTGGAGAACTTTCAAGCGACTCTTCCAATATTATTGAGCTAATAAATGAAGAATATCATGTAAGTTTTTTTGTAGGAGAACAAGAAGGGCGGGGTGTGATATTCGCCATAATGCCATGGCGCTGAGCTCACCATCTTTTTTTTAAATAGGCTATTTTAGAAAATTACATCATCCATTGTAATGATGGAAACATCGTCAAACAATATTAAAATTGATTTCTACACAAAATGTAGAGATGAAAATGGACCTTTAATTAATACAAATAGATGCGACGGACTCAAAGGTTCAGAAGTTGTCGAATTTGAGGTATTATAAGGGAGTTTTTTTTAAATTTTATATTTAATTTAATAGTTTTAGGCTGAAATCAAAGTTTTGTCATGTCCTGAAGATAAAGAAAAGTGGAATGAAGTTTTTCGAATCTATCCTGTCGGTATAAATGAATCGATAACTGTTAACTTGGAAATGATCTGTGCTTGTCCATGTGAAAGTGATCAAAGCAAGGTAAAATTTTATTTTACTCTATGGTTTATTTTTGAATTCAAGGGTTTCAAATCGGATGCTGCGGAGTGTACGTTTCGGGGGGATTTAAAATGTGGGAAATGCGACTGCGATGAAAATTATTTTGGACATCGATGTGAATGTGATTCAAGGGCATTGAAGCAGGACGATGATGCTGTCACTGGCTGCAGGCCTGATAATACGACGTTGATCAAATGTAGCAGTCGTGGAAGTTGCATTTGCGGACAATGCTACTGCGATATAATGCCGAACGCTGATGAGGTTCGTTCAAAAATTGGCTGGAGCATGAAGCATAAAATGTTATTTTTTAATCCCCACTTTGTTTTCTTTCAATTTCATTTTTAGCTTATTTATGGACATTTTTGTGAATGCGATAATTTTTCGTGCGATCGTGTCAACTCTTTGCTCTGCTCTGGACCTGGTAAAGGGATTTGCGACTGCGGTAAATGATACTTTAACTTTTTTTTCTGACTTCTCATTTAAAATTTAAGGAGTCTGTAAATGTGAAGAAGGATGGAGTGGGAAAGATTGTTCATGCAGTACATCGATCGAAACGTGTCAAGATGGCGAAGGCAATCTATGTTCTGGGCGTGGCGAATGCATTTGTGGTAAATGCTCTTGTGAAGAATCGTACGTTGGGAAATACTGCGAAAAGTCAGCCGTAAGTTTTTTACTTCAGAGGATTTCTTATTGTTTTTATTAGTATGCGCAAAGATACTGCACAAAACTTCAGGAATGTGTGAAATGCGAAGTTCATAAATAGATGAAAATTGCGAGAATAGTTGTGTTATTGAACATAAAAATGAATTGATCAACTCAACGTTTGAAGTCGTTCCTTCCATTGAAGGTAAGGAGGTTATTTTTGTGGCTTGCTAGATGTCGCAGTCTCACCTGGAGGTTACCAAAATGGCCGTTTATTGGCTCACGTTTTGTCAATGATTGTTTCCTGATCATTTCTAGTTACTCAAAAAATGAACTATTTGTATTTTAGTTAACGAAACCTTGGACGAACAATTGTGTTTTTATTTTGAGGACGACTGTCGAATTTATTTTTCTTATTATCACGACAAAGCAGGAAACCTCATGAGGTTAAAGTCTCAAAAAGAAAAAGTCTGTCAACAAAACGCTCCATTTTACGGTTAGTCAATTATTTATAACAAATATTCTTTAATTTCTTATAAAAGCTGGGATAATTATTCTTCCTGCTCTGTTCGTCTTTATTTCTGGAATCGGTATGATTGTATTATGGAAATTGGCGACACACATCGCAGATAAAAGAGAATGGGAACGTTTTAACGCCGAAAGTAAGCTTTATAGCAACAAATTGGAAGAGGTAGGGTTCATTTAAAAAATATGACAATTATTTAATACTTTTATTTGAAGAACCAAAATCCACTTTATCAGAAACCAATATCGCACTACAAAAATCCAATTTATGAGCAAAAATACGACTGATGAAGCGTCGAAGCAACGATGTAATAATTTTGATGTTTTGTAATCTGCGACGTAATTGGCTGTAAATAGTAATGTTTGATGAAAGGGCTTGGCAGCCAGGGGTATATTAAAAAATCAGTCTACGAGATCTTGAATTATAATTTATCCCCAGGCTGCCAAGCCCTTTCATCATTGTTTATAATAATGTACTTATAGTAAGTATATCTTTTGTAAAATTTAAAAATATATATCGAATTTATACTACTTGTATCGGTGCTTGATCACTATCTTCTATTTCCTTTTTTGGTTCGGAGGAGGAGAACAGTAATTTGTAAAGACCGTATAAAATAACCCCCGTAGCTCCAGCTACAAAAACCATCTTTGCGCCTCCCTTGAGCTCTGTAGATTCGCTCCAAACGTACTGAGGATGGTTTAAAGATTCCGTTCCCTGAGAGCGGTGCATCCCTTGATATGGGGAAGCTCTTGCATTTTGATGAAAACTCATTTCCTCAAAGGCCTCAGGATTGCTCAAAACTTGGTAAGCTTTGTTTATTTCTTGAAACTTGCTCGTCGCTTCAGAAGAATTCGATCTGTCAGGGTGGTGTTTTCTGGCTAGTTTATGGTAAGCTTTTTTATTTCTTCTTTAGTCGCATTTCTATCAACACCCAAAGCTTTGTAGTGACGGTCCAAATCAACGTAAGCCATCCTATAACAAAGGTTGAATTCAGAACTTCTAAAGTACGCAATTATCCTGAAGACTGTAGAGAAATTTCATCATTTTGTGTTGCCAACTTTTCTTTGAGGGTAAATAAATAAATTAAGAAAGGGTTTTTGCCTACTTCATCCCACTGAAAAATTGTAACTGATGCAATATTATGCAACTTCACTCCACTTTATGCAACTTCCAGTTCCGTTTAAGCGGAAGCCGTAAGAGAACTTCAAAATCAAAGTACTTACTTTTGTTGGAATTAAAGATGAAGCAGGGAGTATAACGGAAAACCTTTCTCCTTATAGCGCAATGAGTGGCGAGGTAGACACGTGCAACAGGTCCAATGGCAAAGTACAACATGGGGTGGGATTCGGCGATCTCGGGGCGTTGAGTTGCGCAAAACCCCTTCAACCCTTGAAGGCCGTTGTAACACGCAGAAGTTAAATTGAGCGCAAAAAGTACGAAGTTGAATCAGTTTTGTATTTTAAAATAAACATTGATTTCAGATAGTTAATTTTTGGTTTTGTGTGTGCTTAAATAAAGAATGCTACAGTAAGACAATTCAATGAAAGAGGTTATTCATCATAGGTTATCAACGGATATCTGAAGGAAAATGATGTGATGTATGCTGTGCTCAAAACAACTACCTTGTCAGCTCCTCTCATAGAACTATCTAAGAATGAAATATAATGACAATAATAATTTTTTAGAGTTAAAGATGTTGTTATGGCATCTCTTGTCATGGTCCGACATAAGGCGTCAGGCATGTTGGCAAAGCAAAAACATAACCTTCAGGAAAACATTAAACTTTGAAGAAATGGAAAAACCCAATGGCAACTCCGGCCCTTTCAGAACTGATTCCAAGATCCGCTTCTGATTGGCCAATTGTTTGCACCGATGGTCCGTCCAGAAAGAAGTCGACTTTTTGAAGGACCCTTGCGCCAGATTCTTTGTCGAATACTACCTCTCTTTTCCTGCACTCTTAAGGACTAAGAAAACAACAAAATTTGAACTTTAAAAAAAGAAAAATCATTAATAATCAATGCATTTTTCCACAAGCCTACAGCCATTAGGCTTAGAAAAAGGCGTTTGAGGCAAACATAATTGCCTTCACTTTCCAACTTCGAAGGAAGTGATTTTCCTCTTCGGTTGCAAATAAAGACGCAAAATTTTAAACTTTTGTTCCAAAATGAATAAAAAAGAGAAATTTAAGCGCAAGATAGATCGAGTTGGCCAACCTGAAACGTCCACCCAAAGACGTGATTACTTGTCTTACGTGGATTCGGTGTGTTCTTAAAATAAACAAATTTAGACGTTAAAATGTCCATTGAATGAAGAAAAAGAGACTTTTATAACGGGTAAATAAACTTTCAATAAGAAAACCCTTGTATTTCGGTTACGTAACATCTTAATCCCTTTTATCACATCGTTTAGGTTACCCGAACAGATGAATAATAATCTCTATTTTTCGTCTTTCTCTGTTTTCTGAATGTGTTCATTATTTTAGTTTTTTGATCCTGGTTAAACCCTGGCTTTCGGATTGAAGGAATGATGCAGGATATCGATCAGGAACCGTCCTCTAACTTCGTCTCTCAGAGTTCCAAGAATCTTCAGCTGGTAAGTTATGGAGTGTGAATAAGCATTTTATGATACTTCTATTACGTATTTTAATTATTATATCACTCATTTTTGAGCTATATTGTTCGTTCATCAATTTAAAATTTGTCATAAGGTCGTAGTGTCATGGCAACATGTTGTAAACTCTAGCTATAGGCTCAGCAAACCGAGAACTATTATGCTGAATTAATCAAAAAACCTTATAAATTTGGTTTATACGCCAATTTATAATCTGAAAGCGGTAGACCCTGCCCTTGTAAAAAATTATTTCAATTTTTTTGTATTAATATGACATTGTTATTTTTAGAGATACCAAAAGCTCTTAGATGACGTTACGCCGTTTGTGACTGGAAGATGGGTGGGCACGTTTTTACTCTCAATTGCATTCGTAGCTCGAATCTTCATAATGCAGGTTTGTTCAATTTTTCTGAAATCTTTTCTTTGTTACTGAATACCCCTGAAAAAGAATTGGGGCCTACATGTTAATTTTTGTGTGTAAAAAATTGGGTTGTTCCTCCCTTTGTTCCTTGATAGCCAGGTCTGTGATTAGAGCCCCTCATGTTGGAGTGGTGCAGGACCCCTTGAAAAATTTGGTTGAATGGATTTTTTGTAGTCTCCTTTTCTGCTGTATTTTTCAAACTTTAGTTTTCCTACCAAGAAACCTTGTTTTTTTACAAGAAAAATTTTAAATGGAGTTTTTAGGTAGATATTTTAAGCCGAAAACACTCCGTTTTGGCGTTTTTGATGGTCTTATTGCCAAGTTACCTACCCTGGAGTTTTCCATGTTCCCTCAAACGGAAATTATTGTGGTACCCTCTAGTATTGGAGTTTTTTGTAGTCTCCTTATCTTCAGTATTTTTCAAACCTTAGTTTTTCTGCCAAGAAACCTCATTTTTACAAAAATTGAATTTTTCGGTAGATTTTTTTTCAAACCGACAACGCTCCTTTTTGGCGTTTTTGATGGTCTTATTGCCAAGTTGCCTACCCTCTTTGTAGGAGTTATCCATGGTCCCTCAAACGGAAATTATTGTGGTACCCTCTAGTATTGGAGTTTTTTGTAGTCTCCTTTCTACTGTATTTTTCAAACCTTAGTTTTTCTGCCAAGAAACCCCATTTTTACAAAAAATGAGTTTTTCGTTAGATTTTGTTTCAAACCGAAAACGCTACTTTTGGGTGTTTTTGATGGTCTTATTGCCAAGTTACCACTCTCTTTTTACGAGTTTTCCATGGTCCCTCAAAAGGAAATTATTGTGGTACCCTCTAGTATTGGAGTTTTTTTGTCTCCTTTCTTCTGTATTTTTCAAACCTTAGTTTTTCTGCCAAGAAACCTCATTGTTACCAAAAATGAGTTTTTCGGTAGATTTTTTCAAACCGAAAACGCTCCTTTTTGGGCGTTTTTGATGGTCTTATTGCCTAGTTACCACTCTTTTTACGAGTTTTGCATGGTCCCTCAAAAGGAAATTATTGTGGTACCCTCTAGCATTGGAGTTTTTTTTTTAGTCTCCTTTTCTTCTGTATTTTTCAAACCTTAGTTTTTCTGCCAAGAAACCTCATTTTTACGAAAAATGAATTTTTCGGTAGATTTTTTTTCAAACCGAAAACGCTCCTTTTTGGCGTTTTTGATGGTCTTATTGCCTAGTTACCACTCTTTTTACGAGTTTTGCATGGCCCCTCAAACGGAAACTATTGCGGTACCCTCAAGTATTGGAGTTTTTTTGTCTCCTTTCTACTGTATTTTTTAGTTTTCCTGCCGAGAAACAGTATGGAGTTTTTAGGTAGATTTTTTAATACAAAAACACTCCTTTTTGGCGTTTTTTATGGTCTTATTGCCAAGTTGCCTACCTAAAAAGAGTTTTTAGGAGTTTTCCATGGTCCCTCAAACGGAAATTATTGTGGTACCCTCTAGTATTAGAGTTTTTCTTTGTCTCCTTTCTACTGTATTTTTCAAACCTTAGTTTTCCTGCCGAGAAACCCTGTTTTTACAAAAAAATTTTTAATGGAGTTTTTAGGTAGATTTTTTTTCAAACCGAAAACGCTCCTTTTTGGCGTTTTTATGGTCTTATTGCCAAGTTGCCTACCCTCTTTTTACCCTGTCCCTCAAAAGGAAATTATTGTGGTACCCTCTAGTATTGGAGTTTTTTTGTTTTCTCCTGTCAACTGTATTTTTGAAACCTTAGTTTTCCTACAAAAAATCCACATTTACAAAAAAAAATTTTTTAATGAAGTTTTCTATGGGTTTTTTTCCAAGCTCCGAAAACGCTCCTTTTTTTGGCGTTTTTGAAGGTCTTATTGATTAATGTCAACTTCTTTCTTCCACTTTTTAATCCTAAATAAGTCGAAATATAGTAGTTTAAACATTTTTATTTTGTTTTTAATTACTTATGTTTTTTAGGGCTGGTATATAGTCGCTTATGCATTGGGAATTTATCATTTAAATTTATTTATCGCATTCCTCACGCCAAAGAGCGATCCAGCGCTATCAATGTATGAAGGTAAAGTCTTTTAATCTTTTAAAAAACTTCAAACTTTAAACATATCATTTTTTAGAAGACGGAGGTGGGCCTGAATTGCCGACGAGAGCAAACGAAGAATTTCGCCCATTTATCAGGCGATTACCTGAATTCAAATTCTGGTATTCAGCTACGAAATCTACGCTTATAGCATTTACATGTACATTTTTCGAGTTATTCAATATACCAGTATTTTGGCCGATACTTGTAATGTATTTCATTACGTTAGTCGCGATTACAATGAAGAGGCAGATCAAGGTTAGTTTTCAATTATTTTATCTTTTTTTTTGTTAAACTTTTTTTTTAGCATATGATCAAATACCGATATTTGCCTTTTACTCATGGAAAGCCGAAGTATGCCGGTGCCAACGACACAGGCAAGGTGATTAACTTAAAGTGACAGGTGATATGCCTTCTGACCTTTTTTTGTTTGTAATATTTTTACCGCCTCCTTTTTAAATCCTAACGGACTTTGATTACGTCCTGTACATAAAAAATTTTCAAATTTTCAATTCTAGTCTATTATAATGGTGAAGGTCGCTTTTCAGTTACCCATTCAAATTCCAATTCATTTTTGTATATTTTTTCCCCCTGTTGTATTTTACGGTAATAAAATTATTTTGTACAAATTTCAATTACGTTTTTGTTCGTTTATTTAACCTTATCGCTTTTTTTGGAGGGGTTTTTGCACTTGCATGTTTGGGATGCACTAAAGCAAACGAAAAAATTAATTTTTTTTATTATGTTTTAGGCTGATGCAGTGCCTCTTATCCCCCCAATCCCTATGCCTCCCGTTGTAGTACCTTCGCCAGTCCGAGATGCATAATTTTCTTATTAAAATCAATAAAATGGGTTTTCGAGTGCATTTTCTTTATTGGACGTCAACACGGATTTTTTTTGTTTGTTTGTATAAATTTATATTTTGTATATGGAGGGATAGATGGCACTATTATAATTTATTATTTTTATTTTTAATCAAACAATAAAAAGTTATAAAAATAATTGTATTTTTTATGGTAGAATATTGGCAGGGTTTCTAGGCTTCACCGCACATATTTCAGGGTGTGAAGGGCAGTAGCAGACACGATCTTCACGTGTTTGAAATCCATTTTATCAACAAACATTCGGCAAACGCTCATCTTGTCCGCTCTACGAATTTATTCCAAGTTGCCATAAAAATTGATTCGTCAAAATACTTACGCTTGAGCTTGTTCTCTTCTTCTGGGATAAACAGCAGGCTTATACTCGACAAAATCTTTTCTCGCTGTTGTCAAATAATGATCCTTTTTAAAATTTCTTTCTTCATCCCACTGCTGTCTTTTTGCTTCTCCCAACCCATAATTTACGCCATTGACAATATTTTCCAAATAATCACTTTGACCCAACTTTGTCCATACTTTATTATAGTTAATGTCATAAAGCGTCAAATAATTGCAGGAGTAATTTTCGTCGACTATTTCGTTGACAGGCTTTCCCTAAATTTTCATAAGATGTGTACTTTATTTACTTACATAACTTTCGGTCACTCTGTTAGCTACAAATTCTGCATTGTCTTCTATACTTTGATAATCGATATCGATTGGCTTATAATCAATTGAATATCCGCTTTCTTTCTTAAGATTGTGCCGTCTGAATTTAAACTGCCTTTGAAACCAATTTCCTACTTTAACTCTTGGATCTGAGTAATTTATCGGACCAATTTCTGTTTCCAAAACAAAATGGTTACTTCAGCAACTTTTTTTCTCACCATCAAATATTCTAGGGAATGCCCAAAAACCCAATGAATTTAAGCATCTGGCTGAAAAGAAGTTCCTACGGTTCTGGAGAAAAAAGGGGGGGGGCACCCCTGTGTGTCAGCCATTGAGGTATAATATGATGAGGTTTCTCTTGCCCAGGTTATAGGATAAGGTTAAAAGTTTGGCCAGATTTAGCCACAAGAATGCCCAATTTTCGAGACGCCTTGTTACTTACTTTCTTCTTCTCTAATATTTGTGAATGACATTATTTTACACTATGGTTCTGGAGAAGAGGGGGGACCCCTGTGTGTCAGCCATTGAGGTATCAATATGATGAGGTTTCTCTTGCCCAGGTTATAGGATAAGGTTAAAATTTTGGCCAGATTTAGCCACAAGAATGCACAATTTTCGAGACGCCTTGTTACTTACTTTCTTCTTCTCTAATATTTGTGAATGACATTATTTTACACTATGGTTCTGGAGCAGAGGGGGGACCCCTGTGTGTCAGCCATTGAGGTATCAATATGATGAGGTTTCTCTTGCCCAGGTTATAGGATAAGGTTAAAATTTTGGCCAGATATAGCCACAAGAATGCACAATTTTCGAGACGCCTTGTTACTTACTTTCTTCTTCTCTAATATTTGTGAATGACATTATTTTACACTATGGTTCTGGAGAAGAGCCCGACCCCTGTGTGTCAGCCATTGAGGTATCAATATGATGAGGTTTCTCTTGCCCAGGTTATAGGATAAGGTTAAAAGTTTGGCTAGATTTAGCCACAAGAATGCCCAATTTTCGAGACGCCTTGGTACTTACTTTCTTCTTCTCTAATATTTGTGAATGACATTATTTTACACTACACATGAAATAAAAAATAAAAAATGTTTCAACAATAATTATTTTATTAACATATCTACATACACTCTATTCTAACATTTTTTTCCCATAAATTAAATAGAAGTGTCATGCTCAAGGCTGAACAACGGAAAAATCTCAGTTTGGGCAAATCAAGTCTAAAATAACAAAAAATTGTTAGAACATCTACTTATATTAGTAATACAGTGTTGTTCAGCCATTGGCTAAATATACTTTCTTGGAAACCTCTGAGAGTAGTGATTTATGAAATTGGTTTGACAAAAAAAAGGGTCGACCATTTCAAATTAGCTGTTTAAAATCTCTCTGCATTAATTTTTTTTCTGGATGGAGTAAGACCGGCCGGAAATTTTCTTTTAGATCACAATAAAAAGGATAATCTATTTTGGCATACATCAAGACATATACATACAGACTAGCACATAAAATACAGGAAGACGACAAATTAGAGGTGTCATTTCAGGGAAGGTTTTGAACGTTTCTTCGATTTCAAAAGGAAGAAGGCGCTAAAATTAAAACATTTCTTCTGTATTTTTTCACTTCCTAAGTGATCATTCATCTCTACTAATCTACCCTTATTGTAAAATAAAAATGTATTAAAAAATTTACAAACTCTACAATCTAAAGTTATGAAAAGTCTAAAAACGAGTCCTACGTATCAGACTTTGAAAAATCATTCCCCCAAAATATTGCACTAAAATTGGCCAAGAAATAAAAAACAAAATGAGATCGAAATAAATCACAAAAGTGAAAAAACCCTGGGGAATTTTTCAGTCTAAGTTTGACTGCCTAAAATTTTGGTAATTTTTTTTTTCTTTCTACAATTTCAAATTGACCTGTTGTAGATTCATTTAAAATGAACACAATTTTTCTTTTTAGTTCAGAGTAAAATAGAAATCTTTAAGTTTAAAAATGATCAGCCCACTTGGGATGTTGGCAAAATTGAGGTTTTACTTGATAGGTTAGAATCCTTTTCGTGAGAGTTTGTTTCTATTAGGATTTTGGACTGACCATTAAAAAACACTTCTATTTTACCTACTTTTGACTACTGAGACTAGAAATAGGAGACTAATCTAAAAGTGTTCCCTTGTTTTCGCACATGGGAGGGTCAAATATGAAGAAAGGAGAAACCAAGTGTTGCTAATGTTTTTCTCTATCAAGACAAGGGAATAATTCAAATTACTAAGGAGTTTTTTTCTTATTTGATCGTCCCAAGTGAATAAAAAAACGTTTTTTTAGCCGAAAATAACTATGGTTCTCCCCCAAGGTAAGGCCATGATAAGGGCCCCATTGTATTTTAGGTACCGTTTAAGCGCTTTTTTTCATTTTTATAATTTAAAAAATAACAATAATCTTTGGCATAAATCACATACAAATACCAGAAAATGATGGAATTTTTGTCTATAAAAATATTATTTGTTAGGATGCTTTACTAAGTTGAGCTTAGGACTTAGGCCACTATTAGCCGGGTCAAATTAGACAAATAATTTCAACCTAGATGTTTATTTTTTATTCTTATGCTGAAGGGTCGTTCTGTAGTCTTCTGTGGCATGTAAGTGCCAAGGTTGGAGGCACTGGAAGGGCGAGTGGATGGCTGAGGAAGTCGAGGTGTAGGTTGGTGAGCCTCAGGGACCATACGTAGCAACTGGCTGCATATCTTGGCAATCACTTTCAAGGCGATAAAAGTGCGCTTGTTGACATTCGATTTGATTGGCAGATGATTCGAAGAAATCAGATCAACAGCCAATCACATTGCACTAAAGTGGCTGCATAGATGCAGCGGGTTCCCACTCTGAGTATGATTACTTTGTGGCTTGTTCTGTGCCTCCGAGTGGATGGCTGAGGAAATCGAGGTGTAGGTTGGTGATCCTCAGGGACCATACCCAAAGTGGCAACTGGCTGCATATCTTGGCAATCACTTTCAAGGTGATAAGAGAGCGCTTGTTGAAATTGACGACATGTGATTGGCAGATGATATGAAGAAATCAGATCAACAGCCTATCACATTGCGCTAAAGTGGCTGCATAGATGCAGCGGGTTCCCACTCTGAGTATGATTACTTTGTTGCTTGTTCTGTGCCTCCATGGTGCAAGCAAGTGTACAAGCAAAAGAACCATATCACTCTCCGCTGACTTTGCCACATTTCAATGGTTTTGTCTAATTTGACTTCGGCAACTATGAATTTAAAATACTGTTGGGTTTAATTGAAGTTTCCACATAGAGAGGGGTCGTTTAAATACTGTTACTTGTCCTCGTTCTTTCCCACCGATGAGGAACACGCAGAAAGATGAGCTTTCTTTATCCGCCCGACCTGCGCTCAACGCTCGCACTCGTTTCTCAGTAAACTGATTGTTGTAGTTGACAGTGAGCGGTAGACTTTTGGGTGGAATCGGTTTTAATTCTATCATCTCCTGTCGGCTGTTGCTTCGGCCTAAAGCGTCTTCCAAAACACTATCGGGAGGACTGCTCAGCGATTTATATTCGTTGTCCGAAAGTATCTCTTTATATCAGATCCCATATAATTTGGGTTCGAAAAACTAATTGGTGTGTCCTTTTTCTTATCGATTCTATTCATAGTTTCAATACTGGCATAGTCCGAAGTCTCGCTTATTTCTTCAGGGGTTGACGTCATACCAAATCTTACAGAAGCCGATTTCGGAAGTTTTTTCATTTTCGGCTGCAGCTGTTGGTGTAAAGAAAAGAAATCTTGTTTTATAGGAGGAGCTTCCTCATCGTCTAAGTAAACTAACTTTGTGACTTCGACTGGTGTTAACATGTTGGCGGCTAAAGATGAAAATTTGGGACCGATATAGGATCTCGAGGTAGCGAAGGTTGAACTACTGGTGACATCAAAGATTTGGCGATTATATTATGACTTTGGGATTTGACCATCTCCCCGCAAAGAGACGTCTCAGAAATACTTTCGCTGCTGCTCAAAACTGAATAATTGCATTTCCCTGTTTGGCCTAGCCGAGTCAAATTCAACTGCGAAAGCTTTGAAATTTCTTTTAAAATGCTCAAATTTGATGAAGTTGGTGTCGTATTTGGCCTGTTGAAGGATGATCTGGTGCGTATTTGGCGCTCAATGGATCCTCCTCCTCTACTCCTTTTCGGCGAGCATTTACTTACACAGTTGTTACCTTCAAGAAGCAATTCAGGAACAGTTAACGCCACACTTTCAGATCTTGCCTGCGGGACTGGACCTTCTAAACACAATTTCTCCCACATTTCTGTTCCTAAAACCAAAAAAATAATTTTAGGTTTTCATTTCCAAAAAAAAGTTACCAAAATGAAATCTCCAAAGTTCGTTGTTGGGCTGCCCGCCACGTTCGCCACCAAAAACCAACATCGAGCTGGGCAATTTGCAGACTGCATGGCTATGAAGAGACCCTGGGTTTATCTTTGTTTTAACTTGAAACCAGACTTTTCGTACTAAAAGGAAATCAATAATTTAAATAATGAATATGAAATAAATTACTTGTGTCGAAACGCCATAGGTCAGATCTTTCTTGAAGATCGGTCATCCCACCATAAATCCAAATTGAACTGTCGTGTATGACCATGCTATGCTTATGCCGAGCAGGAGGTGTCACTCGTCCTACAGATAGGAGATGCCAGGATTCGGTTTCTACGAAAATAACATACTTTTTAGACCAAAATATATTAAAATAAGAAAAAGGGAACACTGTGGAGATACTTTTAGGCCCTTTTTATGGAAAAAAAATCGTTACATTTTGACTTTTTGTGCTTTTAACTTCCTATAAAGAAGTTATTGTGATACCCTCCACGTCGGGTTTTTGGGAAGGGGTCTTCCAGACCCGGAGGGTAAATTCGAATATGGATCTACACCGATCTCAACTTTGTCAGTGGTTCCGGCCGGCCGTCCGTAGCATTTTTCCGGAACACACTTTACGGCCACAGTTGTAACCGATTTTCACCAAATTTTCACCCAAAATTCTTTAGCTGGTGAAGAAGAATGTAAAATTGGGCGATTTTTGAATTTCGAAAAAATGGCGGAGATGTCTGTTTGAAATTTTAAAAAATTCGCAGAGGCCGAACCGTTAATCCGATTTTCACCAAATTTTCACCAATTACTCCTTTTATTTTTTAAGAATTTTTGGTGTAAAAAATTGCCACTTTTTAATTATTAATTTTTTTAGTAGGGAGAAATTTCATACTTCTACCCATTACGAGAAGCACATCCTTAGGCCAAAAAGCCCATTATTTCTACCTTGACACATAGAAAAATTTTCAAAAAAAGAACTTAGAAAATTAAAAAAAAAGTTAAAAAAGCGCAAATTAAAAAAAAGAAAACCCGGACAATTTTTCGAAAAAAAAACTCGGAAATTTTTCGAAAAAAAAAAAAACTAGGAAAATTAAAAAAAAAAAAAAAAAAAAAAAAAAAAAAAAAAAAAAAAAAAAAAAAAAAAAACCGGCTCCGTGGCTGGTGGGTTCAGTCTCTGACTCACACCACGGAAGACCGGGGTTCGATCCCAGGTTGGGTATAGGGATTTTTGGTTGGAAGTAAAATTCCAATTAAAAATATCCCTCTACAAAATCTGTGGATAATTTAGTTAGGCCACTCCTCTGGTAGTTGGTCCCGAAAAAAAGGGCGCCACGGCATTATGGCGAAAGCCCCCGCCTGGGTCCAACCCCCCTCCCCCCTTGTAACGGCCTGAGGCCAACAAGTATCAAAAAAGAGTAGATTAACCAATAGGAAGAGTAAGCCTCTTGCTCATTGGTTATATCTACTTCTTTTTTAAAAAAAAAAAAAAAAAAAAAAAAAAAAAACTTCCCTCTCTCTTATACTTCCCCTTCCTTATACTTCCCCTTCCTTATACTTCCCCCTCCTTTATACTTTCCCTCCGTTCGTTATACTTTTGTTCCCTTATACTTCCCCCTCCGTTGTACTTCCCCTCCGATATACTTCCCTCTCCGTTGTACGTCCCCTCCGTTATACTTCCCCCTCCTATATTGTTACTTCTCTTGAAGGAAGTTTTCGTTGGAAGCTCTTCAAACCACTACTTTTGACTTATTGTGCTTTTTTAAAAATTTAAGGCGAAAAAGCCGACCGGAAGACTGAAATGTCTTGATGGTTTGCCTATTCAGGGAAAAGGCCTTCGGGGCCCCAACTCATTCTACCCTAAAATAAAGTGCACATTTTTCTTCATTATTTATTTATACAATTTTTTAAGGAAAATCGTTTTCTTCATGTTTTTTATCCTCTTGGGAGTCAAAGTTTGAACATATAAATTGTGAAACTCGTTCCAACTGTTGTTTTACGCAATAAAAACGTTTTTGTAAAGCCTATCTGATAAGCGAAGCGGGAAAAAGGAGATAAATCAGAAAAAAAGTTGTTTTTTTAGGGAAGCTTACCGAAATGAAAAACCCAAAGTTCGTTGCATGATCCTTTCAAATCACGATATCCACCATAGATGACCATCGTTGATCTATGAACGAGGGCGGAATGTCCCCTTCTTCCTTTCGGGACCGCAGCGCCTTTTCCCCCTCGAACTTTCCTCCAGACGTTATTCTGAAAAAAGAGAGTTTTTATTCACCGTTGTAGGCGTTAGTTCATGAAAAATGATGTTTCGGGGGTAGTTTTCATCCGGGTATTGATTGCGCTCCTTCCTAAATGTGAATACCGGTGAAAGTTGCCACCAAAAAAATGAAAAATTGGTTTTCAATCCGTCATTTTTGATTTAGTCGGCCGTGGATTTCCTGTTTTCATTCTTTCACGCACAACAGATTATAAATGACTCTTATCGATCAATATCTCTTTTACGGAAATAGACAAGGTCTAATTTTTCATTCTTTTAACCCTTTGAACCTTCCAAGATGCAAATAACTTTTATACGCTACAGGAAAATAGAGTTTCAAATATAAAAATTCACCTCATAGATTTCGTTCATATCATGGAATTTTTATATGAAATTTGTGGAATTTCATCTTTCTGAAGGGTCGGGATATAGGGAGCGTTCACCCGGGCCCTTAAGAGGGTAAAAGATTTTCCCGATTTAAAAGGACATCTGTAATGCAAGGGAGACACCGGAATACGAGGGGGCGTTCTCCAACCACGACTCGATTTAGCAACGTTTTGTTTCCACCCCCAGGGGTAAACAGTTTTAGTTTGAATTTCTAAAAACGAAGAAGCTACTGGGGAAAAATAATTTGATCAGCCCTTTTCATTGATGTTTCCTCCCCATGATCTACAATTTTCAGTTCCTTTGTTCTTTTTAAAGGAATAAAATGAGTTATAAAAGCTTCTATTTCTCTGGTTGGTGAGGTAGAACTATTTATTCTGGGTCAGGACTCGGATTATATTGAACAGTGGAAAAGTTTCCATTTAGGTTAGAATTGGCTACCTGTCATTATTTTGTCGTAAATCTACTTTATCTAAGCTCCGAATATGAGAACTTGGAAAAACGCCAAGTTATCTTTTTCATTTAAAGTCGAACTATGATTCTAACTAAATGGAAAGTTTTTTTGAGGGTTTTTAAAATGAGCCTACACATGAATAGCTCGCTGGAAAAACGTTGCATGTAGCCAAAGGCAACTTATAGAAGATTAAATTTTGTCTAAAAAGCAATTAAAACGGAAACTAGTGAAATAAAGAGCAACATAGAACGTTTTTCCACTAAACAATGCAAAAACCTCTGAGTAATCAGCGCTACCGGCATGACACGTTTTTCCACCAAACCAATGAACGATTCGCCCCCATCTTACGTACTTTAGGCTATCTAGCGGATTGAAAACTAACTACTTGAAGGTTGGATTTGATCAAGGAAGGGATACAGATGGTTTATCCATCAAAAACCAAACAAAACTATGATTCTAACTAAATGGAAAGTTTTTTTGAAGGTCACTATTTAAAACGAGCCTTCTCATGAATAGCTTGCTGGAAAAACGTTGCATGTAGCCAAAGGAAACTTATAGAAGAGTGAATTTGTCCAAAAAGCAATTAAAACGGAAACTAGTGAAATAAAGAGCAACATAGAACGTTTTTCCACTAAACAATGCAAAAACCTCTGAGTAATCAGCGCTA
The DNA here is from genome assembly GCA_014119065.1 of Orius insidiosus. Classification (NCBI taxonomy): domain Eukaryota; kingdom Metazoa; phylum Arthropoda; class Insecta; order Hemiptera; family Anthocoridae; genus Orius; species Orius insidiosus. The sequence goes on from JACGAQ010002446.1 coordinate 32,208, forward strand.
CCTACATGACACGTTTTTCCACCAAACCAAAGAACGATTCACCCCCATCTTGCGTACTTTAGGCTATCTAGCGGATTGAAAACTAACTACTTGAAGGATGGATTTGATCAAGGAAGGGATACAGATGGTTTATCCATCAAAAACCGATTTTTGAAAACCTTTTTCCAAGCTACTAAAAGCTTTTTTCCAACCGCAGTTTGAAACTTTGAAGCGCAGAAAATTTGCACGTCAAATTTGACGGACAAACGACTTGAACGACGTCAAATTTTATGTCCGAATGCACTAAACAATGCAAAACCTCTGAGTAATCAGCGCTTCCTACATGACACGTTTTTCTACCAAACCAATGAACGATTCGCCCCACATCTTGCGTACTTTAGGCTATCTAGCGGATTGAAAACTAACTACTTGAAGGTTGGATTTGATCAAGGAAGGAACGTAGAAGAAGGAATCAAGGTAGAACAGATGGTTTATCCATCAAAAACCGATTTTTGAAAAAATCGACTTGCAACCTTTTTCAAAGTTCGAAAATTTTGGAGCATGCGCTGAAGAATTTGCACGTCTAATTTGACGGACAAACGACTTGAACGACGTCAAATCCTTCTGCGCATGCTCTGGGAGTTCCAAACCAGCTTCAAACTGCGGTTGGAACAAAGCTAATACGTATTAGGATTTGGTCAGAATATCAATGCTGCACTATTTCCTAAAGTACTTTTTCTAGGAGAGGAAGGGGGAGGGGCTATTTTTTAACGATTCTTCATAAGTTAGGGCAACCTCCCCAGTCTGGGCTTAAATTAAAGTTAATTAAATTCTCTTCTAACTTTATTGAGGGATGGTACCCACTGTCGTAACCCCTCTGTTGCTATTTCACTGAGAAAATAACAACAGCAATAAAATTTCAAACAGGAAAAAATAGCTTTTCTGGTTGATTTTGTGGTTTCGATGCCATTTGACTAGATTACGAATTTCTGAAAATCTACTTGCATAAGTCAATTTTCGAGGTGATATGATAGCGACGGTTCGCGAGTGAGAAGGGGACGAAAGCGGGTAAAGGAGAAGAGGAGGGTAAAATCCACGGATGAGGGGATGAGGGAAACGTGCCATGACGATCTACTATCCGAGCTGGAAACGTCGTCTTCATATAGCTTACCATTGATTCCTTCCTTCCTATTTCTTTTTAGCTTTTTTTTCTTTTTTTTTTTTCTCTCCACACGCCTCTTTTCATACTACACATGCAGCACTTAGCCGTCGTTTGTCTCCGATAAAAAGGTAAACGAACGAGCCAAATATAAACACAAAAACGTATTTTTAGAAGTCGGAATGGTTTATTTAGAACGATCAATTAAAGAAGTCTTGGAAGGCCGATAGCTCGATGACCCGTAGTTCGTCAGTGATTCCCAACAAAAGCGCAGTCCAAGCAGAAGGAATCGATATTTTCAATAGGCCTTAACCGACATTTTCTCCTCTCTCACCCTGAAAATCCTAGTGGAAAACATTTTACACAATAGAGAGAATTTCTATTGGTCAAGAAATATTGTTCCACAGTTTGGACGAAAATGTTGAAGGAGAAAAATGAGTTGGATGATTATGGAATCGGTTTATCTCGTGTGGGGAGAGGACATGACTGATGCCCGAAAGGGGGGTTATTGGCTCGAATTTGTTGGGGTGTAGAAGAATAAACACAAATTGTTTCAAACCCTCTGAGGGTTCTTCAAGTTCTGTGTTGACACTGGGGAACCACGGAGGCTAAAATTGAACACGGGTTTAGAAACCTTCACCCTCCCAGAGATCTCTATTAATTAGAACCCTCTTTTGGAAGGGGGAGAACGTTCCAGATGCTCCGTTTCTAAGGAGAGGGTTCCCGAGGGAACATTATTACCAATAAAGTCGTATTAGAAGTCCATTCCATTCCATGAGTGCACCTTTTGGTACAGATGCCCTAATGGGAAATCACTTTTCAAATGCTCCTCCCCTCTTCTGGCTCGAACCTTAACGGATTCCGATAAAAAATTTAAAATTTCGCTGATACGCGATATTTGTTTGGACTCCCCCTCGAAATAATCTCCTGGTGCAGATCTGAAGGGGTTTTGCTGATAAAAGTTGAATAAACCCTTCTATCGCCCCGAACATCGAGGGCTTTTCCTTCTATATTTTTCCAAGAGATCGATACATAGAGAATAAGGCTTTTTATAATCTTCTAAGGGACCTTATTTACTGCAGTACGCTTCCCTACGAATGGGTGCGGAGAGTACGCGGATGAATGGACCCTCGATGACTTCAAAATAAACTTTCCCAGGATGTCGACATCGATGTCATCAAGGCTATCTCGGCTCTGATTGGTCAGCTTTAAGGACGAACGTTTGACAAAGATGGTTCCTGTTCACTTGTTTGATGTAAGAAGCAATGTGCGGCAGGTAGCTGCCAATGTCTGTCCAGTTGCTCAGCGGTTGGATGATAAATTCTTGGTGAAAAGGAAGGTAGGATGTGACGGGACATTCGGAGAGGTAAAACGACCAATAAGGGTTTTTACTTGAGGGCTTTATATTGACCGTTTCGGACACGAAAGGGAGTAAAGTGATATCTATTACTTTTCCACTTTCTCACCTTGAAATATATTGGTTTCCCTTCTATCTGACTGGAGTACTGATTGCCAACAAATCCATCAGGCTCCCCTTCTTATCTCCCCAAAACAACTCCTCGGGGATTCTTTTAAATTAAAACTAACCTTCACGTTGTAGATCCAAGAGGGGCTTCGTTACAGGTCGAGAAGCCGACTTCACCGCCGAATACGTAAATCGAATCTTTATAGGCGACTGCGGTGTGTTCCTGAAGATTCGGAGGTTTGTCTCCGCTTGGATCGAGCTGCTCCCAGATCCCATCGCCTAAAAAATAAAAAGGAATCAATAAAGAAAGAACATTTTCTTCTGATTAATATTTAAAAGCTCTTCCTCCAGGACGGTGTGAATTTCCATTTCCATCTGACCTACATTCAACAGATTCCCGGCTTAAGATTTAATCACATTTTCTAGCAGACGAAAATCGATCAGACCCACTTTTTCTAACTAAAATATAAGTATTACATCGTCGCGTTAGTTCTAACACCGGCGATCTCATTTTTTATCTTTGAGTTAGGCATTGTTTCTGATGGTAAATTTTGTGAGAATCAAATTCCGTTGGTAATTTAACCCTATTACCAACAGAAAACGCGTAGTTCGCGATTTAGCCAACAGGTGATGCATTGATTCCAATGAGAATTAGTCCATATTTTGGCTCTCCTGAAAACCTAGGAAAAATGAGATAGCCGGTGTTAGAACTAACGCGACGATATGCAAAATTCAAGAAAACGAATGATAATTGAATAAAAGAAGATGGGAAAGCACAAAGGACCTTTCGTTTAATTAGCAACGCACTTGAGCGGAAAATTGCATGAACTAAAACTTGGAGTCCATTATGGATTTACTTACTTAATGAATATCTCCAGATGTCTTTCAATGGTATATTACCATTTCTGCCGGCTATTAAATATAAATGGCTCCCATGTAGAGTGACGCTGTGTTTGGATCTCGAGCTCGGTATTTTTCTGTTTCCGTCATTTTTTGGTGTGACAGGACTCCACATCTAGAAAAAGAGAAGCCAAATTATTTTAACGAGATAACCTGCCGAAGCGTAATGTTCCAGGGGGAACAGCTAATGTTATTGGTTGTTATCCCTGAGGGCATAAGGGTGTCATGAGGGGCTCGGTCGGGTTAATCGAGGGGTCAACTCCCCTCAACATCAGCGATGCAGTAAGAAAATACCGGATGCGGTTTTAATCATATCAAAACCTTCCAAATTTAAAAACTCGAAAGTCGTTCCTCATTACATTAGTCTTCATCGCGTGATTCCTCGTAATAAAGACCTTAACCACTAAAAACATTGTTTTCTTGTTTGTTCGTGTCCTAGAATTACTCGTAAATTAATACTTAATCAAACACAATTTTTTGAAGCACCAATAAAATTTTATGAGTTAAAAAATGATGAAAAGAGGTGGCCAACCTGTCTGACATGACGTCAACAATAGTGTTCAACCAATGGAATACAGTTTGGAACAAAGAAACTATTTATCTTCGTTGTGAATGAAACGTGTGAGTTAAAAAATGACGGAAAGAGGTGGCCAACCTGTCTGACATGACGTCAACAATAATGTTCAACCAATGGAATACAGTTTGGAACGAAGAAACTATCTTCGTTGTGAATGAAACGTGTAAGTTAAAAAATGACGAAAAGAGGTGGCCAACCTGTCTGACATGACGTCAACAATAATGTTCAACCAATGGAATACAGTTTGGAACGAAGAAACTATTTATCTTCGTTGTGAATGAAACGTGTGAGTTAAAAAATGACGAAAAGAGGTGGCCAACCTGTCTGACATGACGTCAACAATAATGTTCAACCAATGGAATACAGTTTGGAACGAAGAAACTATTTATCTTCATTGTGAATGAAAATGTAAATTTCCAGTGATTATTAACCTTAAGTTCCGGCATTTCTTCCCCTTCTTTCCTTTCAACTCCTCAGAACACGCAAATCATAAAAAAGACTAAAGTAACGAAGAAAAAGACTGCTTTCAAGCAAAAAACGCTACAACCTTTAAATTCTGAAGGATTGAGAGGACTTTGTATTAAAAAGAAGACTTTTGAATAAATAGGTGTCTCTTACTTTATTTATTTCCCTGAGGGATAGGAATAGCCCAATGACGACCGTATGTGATCAGGGATCAAATCAGAAAAAAGGGGAAAACCGAGATTTAACACATTCAGAGGGTTCTTTCCAATTTGGTTCTTTTAAATAAAATATTTACAACTTTTTTTTTTTAAGAGTCAGGGAGGATTTTACGGCTTTCAACCCCCGATAATTTGTATTCCAGTTTTGTTTGGGGGATAAAATTAGAAAAGGGAGCGATCCGGAAAAGAAAAGGTGTTTCGCTAAGGAAAGAAACGCCTTTTGTTTACCCTTTGTTTGAACTGGATCCCCTCAACGATGTTGACAAGGGGCTTTTCTGTCATAGCCAAGTCCTAAATCAATGATAAAAGAAGAAAAGAAATTCTACGCCGATATTTTTTTGAAAAACGTGATAAGTGTCAGTTTATGCTCGATTACCACAAGCAAGTTTGAAAGAGTAGGTAAATGACATTTTAAGTAGGAAACTTGTTGAATGTATAAAAAATATACATTATATGCCGATAAAATACAGCATAATGATATTTTTACATCACCAAAAAGACGCCCTTCCCAGATCAAGTTAAATCATGCTTCTAAAAAAATCCCAGCGTCATGGCAACATGGCGGAAGCCTCCATCTGAATTCATCCCCTTTGAGCTCAAAGTTTGAGCAAAACTGAAAATTATTATACTGGTGCACAAAAATTAATGGTTTTCGTGTCTTCTCGTTTGAGCAATAAATTCAGAGGGAATGAATTTCATTCATAATTTGGGGTCATTCCACGGTTTTCACTTTTCACCCTTTCCAACGCATATTTCTTCAATATGGCATCTCTCCAGAATCTTTAAACAATTTTTAGATTATTTATTTCTTCCACAAAGTTTTAACTGAACAAACGATCCATTTTTTAAAGAAAAAAAATTGATGGGAATAAAAGAAAGGTATTGTGTAGCAAGAACACTCAGGATTTTCAGGTTGTAGTCTTGCAGGCTAATAACCTTACAAGCAATTTATCCAAGGTACTACGTCACGCAAAATTCATTTTTAAGCAACATTTTAATAATTAAAGCTTGAACATCATTATGAATCTACTTAATTACATGTAGGCTAAAGTGCATAAGAAATCAATTTGCCCCGAAGGCCAATACATAAATTTAAAAAATTGTTGTAAAATTATGATTTACTATTTTTTATTTAGAATTTAGCAAAAATTGCTTGATTTGTATTTTTAAACAATCTAACGAGGTGATAAAATACTTACTATAATTAAATTGTCAGTAATCTGTATTAATTAACTCATAGTGAAGAAAAACGAAAACGAACTTAAGTTGAAAAGACGTTTTTAAAAATTCCGTTTCCGCATTTTGGAAAAGGGATGGGACGAACCCGCCGGAAAAGAAGACGCTTTTTCCGCAGCGTTTTCGGTCAAATTTCAGCTGGTTCCGATTCCGACATGGTCCGGCCACAAACTGTCCGTATAACGCCGAGAAGGACGAACGGAAAGAAAGAGAACTTTGTGATACGTGTCGGCGGCACAAGATAGCAGCAGAATGTGGAACGTAGTAACATGCACTTGCTAGTACAGTGTAGTGGGCAAATGAAATTTTTCAACCTACTATCTACGTACGGATTACGAGTACTTTGAGTGATTACCGACAATGATGAATAAAACTTGGAGAAATTCATCAATTTTTTTTAACCGACTGATATATTCAAAACATGCACTCTAAACATAATATCATTCGACCTAAACCTAGAGAGTAGAGACAAGGTGATTAGCAAACCTAAAGCCCAGAGGATAAATTTTCTTCCAAATCCATTGGCGTCGCACGTGGGGCGAAACGCCAAAATATTGGACTTGTAGTTTTATGGCCAGCCTTCTGACTTAAAAAGTACTTGTTTACAGAGCTTCCAACGAAAACTTCCTTAAAGAGGAGTAAAAATAGGAGGGGGAAGTATAACGGAGGAAGTATAAGAGGGAAGTATAAAGAAGGGAAGTTTTTTTTTTTTCGAGTTTTTTTTAATTTTTTCCTAAAATGTTTTAAGTTTTTTTTCGAAATTTCTTAAGTATCAAGGTAGAAATAATGGGATTTTTGCCAAGAGAGGTCCCTCTCGTTAGGCGTGGAAGTATGGAATTCTCCACTAAAATGATATAAATATTGTCATGGATTTGGTATAAGTGATTCGTTAAACTAAAATGATATTGTCAAAAATGCTTTTTTTTTAACTTTAAATTTTTTTTATACCAAATTCTTAAAAATAAGAGTAATTGGTGAAACTTTGGTGAAAATGGCCGCAACGAATTTTTAAAATTTCAAACAGACATCTCCGCCATTTTTCGAAATTCAAAAATCGCCCTCGTTACATTCTTCTTCACCGGCTAAAGAATTTTGTGTGAAAATTTGGTGAAAATCGGTTGTAATAAATTTCGATTTGACCCTCCGGGGTCTGGAAGACCCTTCCCCAAAAACCAGACGTGAAGAGTATCACAATAACAACTTCAAGGAAGTTAAAAAGTTAAGCTAGCACGGAAGTCCGCTCTTCCTTCCCGCATGCTCGGAAAAATCACCGGTTTTTATTTTTAGTCAATTACTCAATTGGTTTAAAAATACCTAAAAGACAAAAGGTTGCATCAATAAATCGATTTCCTTTGCTGTTCAGCTCAATGTTTGTAGTGACTGAAAAAATCAAACATCCTTTAGTATCAAAGGAAATTGAGTTTTGCCAATAAAAAATTTGAAATGAAACCATGAACCGATTATTTTTTTTCTACTTTCCAATGGCGAGGTAAACTTTCTTCTGTTCGCACTCAAGAAATGTCTTGCCCCGACAAGAACTTTAACCTCAACGGACTTTAGAACCTCTTAAGACGGGATTCGTAAGATCTGAAGCTTCCGAGTACGAAATACCATCCAATTCGAACTACAAAAGTATTAAATCTAATTTAAATTTGAAGGGATAAAAATCTTTTTTACATTTCGCTAAAAATTTGGTGGAGATCGATCTTAAATTGCGGCTGTTATTGTTCAGGAAAATGAAAAGTGATTTACGGGAGATTGCCTGCGGCTGTGGTCTTTTGGACCCTACGCAAATTAGAATGAAACCCAAAGACTTTTGAGGATATTAGTACTTCCACTCAAGATATTAATTTAATTAATAATTTGGTACCTCCAAAACATTCTCGGCGTGAACCTTGCACTGTGCAGGAGTATGTATCCGTTGGCCGAAACCCATAATTTTCTTTTTAACATTTCATAAATCAATTATATTTTTATTTACGGAGGGACCGTTTTCCACGAAAATCGATTCGGACCGCACGAAACCGGCTCAGCGACTGCACTGACCGCTGTCGAATCAAAAAAATTAACCCGCCGGGGCCCTCATTTGACGGACAAATGACGGTTTTGCGATGCATTTATGTAATCCGGTGAAGCAATTTTTTTTATTTTTGAAAAATAATAAAACAATTGGTTATTAAGGCCGACATGCGAAGTTATGAGAGATGAAAGAAGAAACGTCTTACAAATCGTGCAAGGACATGGCGTAAATCAGACTAATGTAACATCCAAGTTTTTAAATTCCCGATAACCTTAAAAGTTAGAAGATGAGATAACCTAGAAGGTATCTCATTTTCTCTCAAGATTTGAGGAGTCATCTCCCTTGTGGAGCTTACGGAATTCAATTTCCAACGGAAAGTGTCGAAATACCTTACTTTTAGTAAATTGGCCACTTAAGTACTAAATAAGCATAAAAAGGATGTCATGGTTTTAACTGCCTCATTGTTGTATAAAAAAAATTATCTCGACAAGATTAGTCGGAAAGAAGGATATTTTTCCCGGATTTACAATTTTTAGGATTCGAACGCGATTTTGATAATAATGACGTAAGATGTATCGCTGTGACAATCCGTTATTGTTCTTGTCACGGTTTGAGTGCTTTGCGATTTCACTTAAGAAGGATGCCCCTTAGGGGGACGTATAAATGGAAAAACGTCCTCGTCGTTGTCACATTCCTTCTAGTCATACGCAAGGATGAAAAGTGCTTTGATTTTTTATGCTTTTGTGTCGGGATCCGTGTTGGATATGGGATCCTCACCGAAGGGAGTTCGAACGTCAATAAAGAAGAGACGAAATCCTCTCC
>JACGAQ010002447.1:0-41045 GCA_014119065.1 Orius insidiosus
AAAACATAGATTTTTGAAGCACTTTAATTTAAATCCTTTGCAACGAAAATCCCTTAAGAATGAAAAGTGCCTCTTTAAAAAAGGTTAAAAGAAACCAATTTAAACAGAAGAGAGAAGGAAAGTTCATTTTATAATGAATAGAAAATTTAGTCAATTTCCGCTCGATCTGCCAACTTATCCGTTTAAATCAAATGGAAAAAAATCTACCTAAAAGAGAGAGAGAAAAAAACTTCAGATTCACCCAATTCAAAATAATTCTTTCAGATATTTTGTCCCTTTTCTACGTTCAATTAGTATTAAAAAGGCCTGTAATAATGATTTTTTTAAAAATAAAAGTTATAAACTTTATAGAATTATATGAATGAGCGGTATTTTGAGCGTAAAGCGGTTTGAAGAGCGACTCGTGCCAAAAGTGTAATATAGTAGTGTCTTGGCGTATGTCCAATGACCCGGAGTCACTAATGTGACCCTTTTCCCCCCTGGCGTATAACACATTGTCCCCCCCCTCCTCTGCCACCGGAGGCGCTTCCTTTATGCCATGTAACCCCCGAGAAATAACGTGTGGCCACAAGAATATAATATTTATGAGGCTAATAACTTTTGTTTCACACCATGTTTTATTGAAATTGAAAACGTTACGGCTCTACGAATTCATTTTATCAATTAAAAACGGCTAAACTTGTAAATTTGGTCAATAACCTAAGATTTTTCAATTAAAAAAATGGGTTGGGATATTTTTATAATTGGGAGGGAAGCTGATATATGAAAGGGAGGAAACCTCGATGAAGTCATCGGTTCCTCGATTTCCTCGACTATTTGGAGTTGAAAACCCCATTTTATCAGGTGTTGGAGCGATTAACATCTTTATCACCGGGCTTGAATTAGTTTTCCTTGGTTTTGGTGTAAAAACAACCATTTTATTAGGCGTTCGATTGATAAACATCTCTATATTTATAGCCGGTTTAGGGTCGATTTACTGGATTAATTGGTGGAGAAACACCGATTTTATCAGATTTTAGAGCGTTTATCATCTTCATTACCGGGATTGGGGTCGTTTTCCTCTTTTTTGGTGTATAAACACTCATTTTATTAGGCGTTCGATTGACAAACATCTCTATGTTTATTGCCGGTTTAGGGTCGATTTACTGGATTAATTGGTGGTGAAACACCGATTTTATCAGATTTTAGATCTGATTAGGTATTTGGGCAATAAACATCTCTATTACCAGGTTATGGGTCCATTTCCTCGATTAATTGGTGAAGAAACACCCATTTTATCAAATGTTAGAGCGTTTATCACCTTCATTACCGGGCTCAAGGTAGTTTTCCTCGTTTTTGGTGTATAAACACCCATTTTATTGGGTGTTCGGGCAATAAGCATCTCTATTACCAGGTTATGGGACGATTTTATCGATTGGTGTAGAAACACCCATTTTATCAGGTGTTAGAGCGATAAGATCTTTATTACCGAATTTGGAATCGTTTTCCTCGGTTTTTTTTTTTTTTTTTTTTTTTTTTTTTTTTTTTTTTTTTTTTTTTTTTTTGTGTGTGTGTGTGTAAACACCCGTTTTATTAGGTGATCGGGCGATAAACATCTGTATTACAGAGTTATGGGTCAATTTCCTGACATAATTGGTGTAGAAACACCCGCATTATTATGTTTTGGGCGATAAATATCTCTATTACCGGGTTATGGGTGGATTTCTCGATTAATTAGTGTAGAAACACCCATTTTATCGGTGTTGGAGCGATGATTACCGGGTTTGGGGTCGTTTTCTTCGGTTTTTTTGTGATTAAACACCCGTTTTATTAGGTGTTCGGGCGATTAACATCTGTATTACAGGGTTATGGGTCGATTTCCAGGATTAATTGGTGTATAAACACCCGCATTATTAGGCGTTTTGGCGATCAACATCTCTACTACCGGGTTATGGGTGGATTTCCTCGTTTAATTGGTGTATAAACACCCTTGTTCTTTGTAGTTCGGGCAATAGAGTTTCAGGGAATCGTAATTCCGAGTCCCGACTCCGACTCGCTCAAGGTCATACGACTCGAGCCGCCAGTCGTAATCGTAATACGACCCGACTCGGCTGGGTCGTATACCGGAACGACTCAAATCCCGACTCCGAGTAAACGTAAGGTTATATTTTACGAAGGTTATTTCGTTATTACCGGGTTTGGGGTCGTTTCCCTCGGTTTTTGGTGTAGAAACACCCAATTTATTAGGTGTTTGGGCAATAAACATCCCTATTACCAGGTTATGGGTCGATTTCTTCGATGAATTGGTGTAAAAACACCGACTTTATCAGCTGTTCGAGCGTTATCATCTTCGTTACCGGGTTTGGTGTCGTTTTCCTCATTTTTTGGTTTATAAACACCCATTTTATTAGGTGTTCGGGCAATAAACATCTCTGTTACCAAGTTATTGGTCTATTTCTTCGATTGGTGTAGAAACACACATTTTATCAGGTGTTGGAGCGATAACATCTTTATTACCGGATTTGGAGTCTTTTTCCTCGTTTTTTTGTGAGTAAACACCCGTTTTAGTAGGTGTCCGGACGATAAACATCTGTTTTACAGGGTTATGGGTCGATTTCCAGGATTAATTGGTGTAGAAACACCCGCATTATTAGGTGTTTTGGCGATAAACATCTCATTACCGGGTTATGTGTGGATTTACTCGATTAATGGTGTAAAAACACCAATTTTATCAGGTGTTCGAGCGTTCATAACCGTTTTTAGGTTTTTGGGTCAATTTTAGGATTAGAAACATCGAATTATTTGTCAATAATCATCATAATTGGCTAATTTCAGCGGGAAATCCTTTAAAATATGAACTCTGCCGATAACAAGGCCTTCCTCTCAAGCTTTGTTCCTCCCCCGGGAAAATTGACTTCAATACTCCATAGTCTCCACCTCTGAATTAGTTGCACATAAGGCCGTGACGAGCGCTGCGGACCTTTTGAAAAGTCGGAAATTGTAAATTTGATGTACGCTACAAAAGAACGGACATGAAGAAAACGAAAAAATTAAACAATTTTTTTTATACGCACTTGATGAAAAGAGGAAAGTACAAAAAAATATTCAAATAAGGCCTAAATGTTTTCCACAAGAATACCGTTTCAGAATACATTATACGGTTTTAAGGTGTAAACGGACACATTAGCGGTATAAAAACAGGCGAGGAAACAAGTGGTTTTAGATTCAGACCTACTAAAAAGGGAGCTCGGAAAAGAGAAGAAAAAAGTTTTCCCCTCGTATAAAGAGAAAAGTGTGTTAAGAATAGAGTAAGGATAATAGGAAGAAAGGGTTGGAATATAGGGTGTCTGGAAAAAGGGAAAGGGAGGAAGGGTGGGGTAAGATTAACAATTCTATCCTGCGGAAGAATAAGAGGGATGAGGATTGGGTGAAACGTTTAGGGAAATTAGGTAACATACGTATTCAATAAGGAGGGTGTGGGAGATAAAGCGAAGGGATAAGTGGATCATATGAAAAAGCGAGGGGTCCTCTATCCTTTTCCAACGTCTATCAGTCTGAGCGACATTCCCTTCCCACCTTTCGCATCGTTCCCTTCCTCAACTCCTTTCCCACAGCGTTTCGGCCAAATTAGACTTGTTGGCCAACTCGGCCCCAAAAATACGAGAGCTGTAAAAGTTTGCGCCTCCACCCCCTCGAAACACCCCTTTCGCTTTCTAACTGACCCAACTTTTGTTTATTACTTTGAGATTTGATTTCATCCCCTGTCATTTTCTTTGACCGTATTTCCACTTTGTGTCAAAAGTTTTGTTCTTTCGCAGAAATCGTTATTAATAAATCGCATTTTAACTTTCTCTTCATTTAGAACCATCAGACTCTTTTTTCAATTAACTTCTAAAGTTTTACTTCTCTTAACTTTATCGAACAAAAATTATCTCCCTTTTTTTATTCTTCTTGATTTCATGACTTTTTGAACAGTAAACTTATGTAAAAAAGAAAAAAAGTTCAATAAAAATTAATTTTTTATCTTTTAGAAGTTTTATACAAGGGCGTTCTTGTAAGGGTAAAGTGGGTAAGCCTCCCCCCAGAATAATAAATAAAAAAATAAACAAATCGGTTTTTTGACTTTTTCTAGTTACAAGTCAACCTCGATTTGCCGAATTTTTGACGAAAAAACTCTACTCCTCATTCTTTGATCCTTTAAGGGCCCGTATACCGCCCAAGTATTTTGTCTCAAAAACAAGAGATCGCAGCACTTTCGCTCCTAAAATTACTTTCCTATATTTCAGCACTAAAAATCGTCGGAAAATTTTGTACAAAAGCTAGTTCTTGTCAGTTTGGGAATGTCAATAAGGTCTTGGGAGCAGTTTTTCCGAAAAAAGTTTTCCTTTGGAAAATGGAATCAGGTGTTGGAGCGATTAACATCTTTATTACCGGGTTTGGAGTCGTTTTCCTCGGTTTTTGGTGTAGAAACACCCATTTTATTAGGTGTTTGGGCAATAAACATTTCTATTACCAGGTTTTGGGTCGATTTCCTGGATTAATTGGTGTAGAAACACCATTTTATCAGATGTTCGAGTGTTATCATCTTCATTACCGGGTTTGGGGTCGTTTTCCTCGTTTTTTGGTGTATAAACGCCCATTTTATTAGGCGTTCGGGGAATAAACATCTCTATTACCTGGTTATGGTTCGATTTCCTCGATTAATTGGTGTAGTAACACCATTTTATGAGATATTCGAGCGTTATCATCTACATTTCCGGGTTTGGAGTCGTTTTCCTCGTTTTTTGGTGTATAAACACCCATTTTATTGGGTTTCGGGCAATAAACATCTTTAACACAAGGTTATGGGTCTATTTCATCGATTGGTGTATAACACCCATTTTATTAGGCGTTCGGGAAATAAACATCTCTATTACCAGGTTTTGGGTCGATTTCCTGGATTAATTGGTGTAGAAACACCATTTTATCAGATGTTCGAGTGTTATCATCTTCATTACCGGGTTTGGGGTCGTTTTCCTCGTTTTTTGGTGTATAAGCACCCATTTTATCAGGTGTTCGGGCAATAAACATCTCTATTACCAGGTTAGGCGACGATTTTATCGATTGATTGGTGTAGAAACACCCATTTTATCAGCTGTTCGAGCGTTAGCATCTTTATTACCGGGTTTGGGGTCGTTTTCCTCGTTTTTTGGTGTATAAGCACCCATTTTAGAGCACTAAAAATTGTCGGAAAATTTTGTACAAAAGCTAGTTCTCGTCAGTTTGGGAATGTCAATAAGGTCTTGGGAGCAGTTTTTCCGAAAAAGTTTTCCTTTGGAAAATGGAAAGCATACTTTTCGACTAAATCATTTTTTCCAAAAAACTGCTAGTCATTTTGTAGGTTTTGACAAGGTCTTTCAGAAAATAAATTATATAAGAAAATCCGATGAATAGTTTCGTCGTAGTAGTTTTACAAAGATTTGGAAGAAAATGCCGGTAGTAAAAGAAACTCCCTTTCAAGGTCCATAGGCATCATCCCTCTCTAAATCTTGGTTGAATTTTGTCTTTCCGCCTCAAAGTTATAAGATTTAAGACATTACCTTTTCTCGGCCAATCGGAAGAGCCCATTTTAAGCGGCTATTCGTCGTTTTTCCGACGGCAAAGTAAAAAAAAAAATCACATTTGAAAATTTTAAGGGGTGAGAAGTTTTATTGTCCGAGTTTCGAAAAGCGTTCGATTTTAATTACAAGAGGAGAGTTGTTGGTTAAGGGGTGACAATAGGCCCTAATAGCCAACATTATACACTCGGTCAAACCCTTTAAAACCCATTTTCCTCTTCGGACTTCTCATAGCGACCCTTTCATTTTTACCAATTTATTTTAGAATGTTTCATACCATTATTTCCCTAGTTACGAGCTTATTCATAAATGAATACGAAATGTTTACGTTCTAAAAAGAATCATTCCATGATACTCTTCATTTGAGGCGCTCCGGGTACGAAGGGCGAACTCGACAAAACGTAGTTTCGAGATATTCGCATTTTAAAGTTTTCTGTTAAGGGCGAACTCGACAGAAAAGTCATTCTCTGGAATTTTCGTGGCGAGATTTTAGATTTTATAGAATCATAGAGGAAAGGGTTTTTTTAAAAATTTTCGAATATTTTTTACGATTATTAATTCACAAAATGTATAATATATTTTTTTTCGTGGCGGTGAGATGTTCCAAGAGGAGTGGGGCTCCCGGAAAAGGAGTGGGGGTAGTGGTCTAGGATACGAGTTCGCCCTTCGTACCCGCTCGGATATCGCAGTTAGAGCGTTGCCGCATATCGGTTTTTACGTATTTTAAAGGGGAAAAAAGGGCAAACTCAATATAAAAATTACATGGGTGTATTCTTTAAAAGGACTAGAATCTGAAAATGAAAAAAAAAAATTTGTCCGATGTCGAGTTCGCCCTTCGTACCCGGAGCGCCTCATTTCTAGACGAAAAGGAGACCTTGTAAAAATCCTTATAGGCAAGGTTAAGCGAAAATCAAGAATTTTGTTATCATCAGCTAATAAGAGCCCTTTGTTCGAGGACGGAGGAAAATCGATTAACAAAATGATAGGCTGATAGCAAGCATTTTGCTTTTAAAAAAAAAATTTAATTTTTAAGGATGACCTAGTTACAGCAGAAAGGGTTGTTGACAATTAGAGAAGAAGTGGGTAAATCGGATGGGGAGAGGAACAAGGAAGAGGCGGACCTCAGACAATACCTTTCTACCCATACATTACCGGCAAAGGAGTTTGCGTGACTCAACCGTCAACAACCAGTAGAAACCCTCAATCCACTTTCCGCATAATACAACTGGCAGTTAACACCGTCTCCAATAGGTTCTAACTGATCATTTTACAAACAAGTCGAAAAGCAGCGATCTTTACGACCTCTGCTCGCCATGCACAACTTTTGCTATCCTACGAAGGAAAAACTTGTAAGACAAAATAAAGTTCCGGTTTGAAGAGCTTCCAACGATAACTTCCTCAAGGATACAAAAAATAAAAATTAAGTACCTAATAAATCGCCATTTTATTTTCCGTTAAAAAAATTCTTGAGGAAGTTAAACAAAAAAAAAAAAAAAATTATTTTGAAAATTTTATATCAAGGTAGAAATTCAGTACGGTTAGCCAAAGAGAGGCCGCCCTCGAGCCGGCGAAGTGACTCACATTTCTGCCTAGAAAAATTATTAAGTAAAAAAAATTTTGGAAAATTAAAATTTTAAAAACATGGAAAATTTTTAAATAATTCAAGGAATGTTTAGTGAAAATTTGGTGAAGATCGGACCAACGGTACGCCCACAGCGCTCATTTTAAATCTTTGAACAGTCATATCTCCGCCATTTTGAAAAATTTCGAAAAAAGCTCTCGTCATTTTCAAGATTTCTGTGAAAGGAAGCTTGTGTATAAATTTGGTGAAGATCGGATGAAAATTGCGGCCGTGAAGTGTTCCGGAAAAAGTGGCGACGGACGGCCGGACGGCCAGACGGCCGGACGGCCGGACGGCCGGCACCACAGACAAAGTCAGGATCGGCAAAGATCACTTATCAGATTTATCCTACGGGGTCTGGAAGACCCTTTTCTAGTAACAGGGGTCGGAGGGTATCACAGTAACTTCTTGAGGAAGTTAAAACTAATTTAATTAGTAGTTTCAGCGAGTCAGAATAGTTTTAAGATAAAGAAAGTAAACACGCGATCTGAGAATCTTTGTTTACTTCAAAAACCCGCTAAACTTTTATTTTTAATAAATCCCGTCTAGAGCTCGCCCCGAAGGGAACTTCATTAAAGTAGGGCAATTGAATAATTTAAAAAATTTAAATCTATTGTGGAAGAAAAAAATGGAAGAATTCGCCCAGCAAGGACCCCAGGGAACGGAAGTGAACACTCCAAATTTTCCCCAACTGTCGACAGCCCTAGAGTTCAGCTGTAGCACATTAAAAGTACTGGTTTGAAGAGCTTCCAACGAAAACTTCCTTAGAGAGAAGTAACAATATAGGAGGGAAGTATTAGGTGTACAAAATGTAACTCAGCCACAGGGTTTTGAATTTTGTAGATTTTAGCCGAGTTTCATTTTGTACACCTAGTAGTTCATTTTTTCAAAATTTTGAACATTTTAGGCGTTAAAGTCCATCAAAAGTAGACCTTCTCCTTGTAAGAAGGTTATTGAAGAATAACCATTAAGAAGGTTAATTTTTAAAGGCTTGTAAATCGTAAACCGTTACAGATATTGAAAAAATGCACTAAATAAAATCTGTTGGAAATTTAATTCTCTTTAACTTTTATTCTATTCATTTTTTCTCTAGGACGCACTGTTTTCAAGATAAATTTATTTAAAGAAAAATTATTTCCCAAAAATGGTGCATCCTAGAAAAAAATAATTAAGTGCAAAATAGAGAATTGAATTTCCTACAATTTTTATTTATTAGGAGTACAAAATGAAACTCCGCCACAGGGTAAATTTGAATTTTGTAGATTTTAGCCGAGTTTCATTTTGTACACCTAATATAATGGAGGGTACGTACAACGGAGGGAGAAGTATATGGGAGGGAAAGTATAACAGAGGGGGAAGTACAAAGGAAGGGGACGTATAACGGAGGGGGAAGTATAAAGGAGGGGAATTATAAGGGAGGGGAAGACCCTTCCCCAAAATCCCGAAGTGGAGGGTATCACAATAACATCTTTAAGGAAGTAAAGAAAACGCTAGACCGATAAATCACCCTCTGAAGTTTTTTTTCCGAAGCACACTTTTCACACTTTCTATCTGATTTTCACCAAAATCTTTCTTGTTTTAGTTATCTAAAAAATAATATGTTGAGAATTTTGCAAAAGCGGAGAAGATCAGAGACACAAGGAAAATGTCGTCTGTAGTCTTATTATGTCAAAATAAAGAAAAATAACAAAGCTTCCAATTTAAATGCAACGAATCGTTAATTTATTCATTGGCTTTATTAAGCATTCGTAGCTTAGAGTTGTTAAAATTGATCTAAATGTAAAAGACGTTTTGCGTATTTTTATGACCTTTATTGTTTATATTTAAAAAAAAAAGGAATATTGTAAAAGTGAAAGGGGTTTAGGGGAAAAAAAGTTGTTTTTCTTTGGGAACATGAGGTGTCCTCAACTTGGTTGAAAGTTAGATGGCATGAGGGTGGAAGTTACAACCATCCTCAACGTTTCCTTATCAACGCCCTTTCGATAAAGGGAGAATGAGGGACAAAAGTTCGTGGTGGCTTAAGTACACTTTTACCAAAAGAAGAAAAGGAAAAGCGTGTGGGTTTCCGTGATAATAAATCCGTCGTTATAACGAATGACATTTTAACTTGCATCGCGTGTTTTGACTTTATTTCGAGCAGTTAACGTCGATTCTAATCGATGATGCGGTTGTCCTATGGCTAGTTGACCCATTTCGAAAAGACTTGTGGAGCGTACAACGTCCATTGGCATTGAGCGATTGGCTCGAAATCGTCATTAATAATCGAATCCCCTCTCCAGAAAATTGCCTTTTTAAAAATAAATTTTAAAAACCTTCACTTTTCTCCCGAACGATTGATAGAACTGTCATGAAATCGAAATAAGCTTCGTTTGAAGGAAGTTGGATGGTAAAAATTAGTGCACGTCAAAATATCCGATGCATTTTGATAGATTTCTATGTTCTCTGCAGAATATTCATAGGACGTTGGGAAGATCTTTGGGTGCTGATGTCTTTTTTGTATTAAAGTAAATTCAATCTTGAAAATTCAATTTAGAAAGCAAAGAAGTACACGTAGTCTCTATGTATTCCTTTTAACAAGTCGGCAAATATGCGCATTTGTAACAAAAAGTATGCAGCGTTCGTGAGCCGAACGAAAATTCGAATGGAGGATAATGGCGCTTTTATACCCCCCCCCCCCCCCGCACCGAGAGCGGAATTCTCTCGCTTTCTCCCTCCCGCACATTTTGACGTTCGGTCGCCTACCGCTTCTAATTAAATAGGTGTATGTGCAGGTGCTCCTGAAGTACGATGCGCACGTGGAAGCAGGTGTCCTAACATACGTGACTCTTTCCCTCCTTCTACTTTCGACTGCATATATTTTATCAACGGTTATAGAACGCTTATGAAAAATCTTCAAGAATTTTTCGTTTCTTAAGGGATTATTAAAGAAGAAACCTATGAAAATTTGGCGATATCGGATGATGGGACGGACGGACGGCACGATAGACAGCTTCATGATCGGTCAATTTTCCTCCATGGTGCCTGGATGAATTAACATTTAAATTCTCTCCTAAAAACCAGACAGTCCAACAAAATATGAGGCGCTCCGGGTACGAAGGGCGAACTCGACAAAACGTAGTTTCGAGATATTCGCATTTTAAAGTTTCGGTTTTTACGTATTTAAAGGGGAAAAAATGGCGAACTCAACATAAAAATTCTATGGGTGTATTCACCAAGAGGTCTAGAATCTGAAAATGAAAAAAAAAAAAAAAAACTGGAGGACCCTTCCCCAAAAACCCGACGTCGAGGGTATCACAATAACTTCTTTTAAGGAAGTTAAAAAAAATTGTCCGATGTCGAGTTCGCCCTTCGTACCCGGAGCACCTCATATCTACTCCTAATTGCATGCGGGTATTTTCCCTCAAAATTGTTGTAAAAGGATTACGACGAATCTATTCATCGGATTTTCTTATATAATATTTTTGGAAAGAGCTCGTCAAAGCCTACAAAATGGCTAGCGTTTTTTTTGGAAAAAATGTTTCAGTAGAAAAGTAAGTTTTCCATTTTCCAGAGGAAATTTTTTTTGGTTAAAACTGTTCCCAAGACCGTATAGACATTTCCAAACTATTAAGAACTAGCGATTGTTACAAATTTTTTGACAATTTTTAGTGCTCAAATATAGGAAAGCAATTTTGGGGCGAAAGTGCTGCGATCTTTTGTTTTAGAAACAAAATGCTCTGCCGATATGATGGCCCTTAAGATGTTGAAGATCGGAAAAAAAAGCAGAATTTAACGCCCCCTTGTTTTTTGCCGAAGAATTGATTGCAAGCAATGAATTTTAATTTAGTTGTATAGGGTGTCCCTTTTTCTATAAGTCAGTTTAGAAACGTATTATTAGGTGTACTAAATGAAACTCAGCCACAGGGTAAATTTGAATTTTGTAGATTTTAGCCGAGTTTCATTTTGTACACCTAGTTCATTTTTTTCAAAATTTTGAACATTTTAGGCGTTAAAGTCCATCAAAAGTTGACCTTCTCCGTGTAAGAAGGTTATTGAAGTATAACCATTAAGAAGGTTAATTTTTAAATGCTTGTAAATCGTAAACCGTTACAGATATTGAAAAAATGCACTAAATAAAATCTGTTGGAAATTTAATTCTCTTTAATTTTTATTTTATTCATTTTTTCTCTAAGACGCACTGTTTTCAAGATAAATTTATTTTTTAAAAAAATTATTTTCCGAAAATGGTGCATTCTAGAAAAAAATAATTAAGTGCAAATTGATAGAGAATTAAATTTCCTCCAAGTTTTATTTATTAGGTGTACAAAATAAAACTCAGCCACTGGGTAAATTTGAATTTTGTAGATTTTAGCCGAGTTTCATTTTGTACACCTAATACAATAGTGCAATGATATTTTGATGACTTTACAAGGATTTAAAAAAAATCTGTAAATTTTTTTAGGTATCAAAAAGTAATTTTTAAGGGCAGAGTGAACTTGAACTTCTCATTACTACTACACCTCTTCTTATAAATATACGCCCTTCTGGGCCTAGCGGGTGAAATAAAAGGGCCGAATGCTATTCAAGCAGAAAAGTGATTAAGAATTTTTTTATTCCGACACGAAACAAAAACGTGGTGTTTTTAAAGGAGAAGAGCCATTATAATTGCATGGAAATGCAGTAGCCGTTGTTAACGCATGCATATACATCATAAACCTGACAAGGGGTACAAGTGAAAATCCAAAATGAAGGGCTCGCTAGGGGTGGTACTTGAAAAATGAAGTAAGCTATAGAGACACGTATACCGGTCGTCATTAGACAACGCGATACTAATGAAATACTCCGCAACGCCCCTATTTAGGCCAAGTGGGAGATTCTCCGTTGGTCCGACACGCACACGTCCGAATGTTTTTCACCGACGACCACCTCTCCCACTCTTCAGCGAGCAATTGGAAAGGGAAAAGCATTACAGTGCCCACACGGGGGTCCTCTATTGTTAGCTGCAACCATTCTTCCACCCCCCCTTTTCCAACGTTTTTGAGTGTCCTGGCTATTATCATTAAGGGCAACTTACCTTCAATTCAAGCTTTTGTTGTAAGAAAAAAAAAAGGAGTTAAAAAAAGACCAAAATCGATTAAAATGTTTTAACTGTAATTTTTACATGTAAAAAATCACCTGAGAGCTTCCAACGAAAATTTCCTTAACGAGAAGTAACAATGTAGAAGGGGAAGTATAACGGAGGGGAAAGTATAAAGGAGGGGAAGTATAACGGAGGGGAAAGTATAAAGGAGGGGTTAGTATGAAATTTCTCGCTACTAAAATGATGATGTCAAAAAATGATAATTTTTTACACCAAAAATTCGTAAAAAATACGAGGAGTAATTCGTGAAAATTTGGTGAATTGTAGGACAATGTAGAAGGGGAAGTATTAAGGAGGGGAAGAATAACGGAGGGGAAAGTATAAAATTTCTCGCTACTAAAATGATGATGTCAAAAAATGATAATTTTTTACACCAAAAATTCGTAAAAAATATGAGGAGTAATTCGTGAAAATTTGGTGAATTGTAGGACAATGTAGAAGGGGAAGTATTAAGGAGGGAAGTATAACGGAGGGGAAAGTATAAAGGAGGGGTAAGTATAAAATTTCTCGCTACTAAAATGATAATGTCAAAAATAAATAATTTTTTACACAAAAAATTTGTAAAATATATGAGGAGTAATTCGTAAAAATTTGGTGAATTGTAGGACAATGTAGAGGGGGAAGTATTAAGGAGGGGAAGTACAACGGTGGGGAATGTATAAAGGAGGGGTAAATATGAAATTTCTCGCTACTAAAATGATGATGTCAAAAAATGATAATTTTTTACACCAAAAATTTGTGAAAAATATGAAGAGTAATTCGTGAAAATTTGGTGAATTGTAGGACAATGTAGAGGGGGAAGGATTAAGGAGGGGAAGGATTATGGAGGGGAAGTATAACGGAGGGGAAAGTATAAAGGAGGGGTAAGTATGAAATTTCTCGAAACTAAAATGATAATGTCAAAAAATGATAATTTTTTACATCAAAAATTAGTAAAAAATATAAGGAGTAATTCGTGAAAAGTAGGTGTATTGTAGGACAATGTAGAGGGGGAAGTATTAAGGAGGGGAAGTATAACGGAGGGGAAAGTATAAAGGAGTGGTAAGTATTAAATTTATCGCTACTAAAATGATGATGTCAAAAAATGATAATTTTTTACACCAAAAATTCCTAAAAAATATGAGAAGTAGTTCGTGAAAATTTGGCGAAAGTCGGACCAACGGTGTTCAGGAAAAAATGTTACGGCCGGACGGCACCACAGACAAAGTTGAGATGGGTAAAGATCAATATTCGATTTAAAGACCCCAAAAACCTGAGTGGAGGGTATCACGATAATTCTTTAAGGAAGTTCTTACATCAGAGGAAGAGAGAAAAAATAAAAAGGAATTCACCTGATGAAAAGGGAAAGTCACCTGATGAGGCTTATTAAGCCGAAAGCGGTCGTGAAATATTCCTGTTTACTGTTTCTCTCTTTCTCTGATGTATTTTAATACAAATAATTACTAAGAGTGTAGAAAACCTGCTATAAACTTTTATAATTGGTGTAATTTTTATTGCTGTACATTTACGCCTCTTTCTTTTATTATGGCCATATATTTTTTAAATTAACATTTTCACGTTTTATTGGCAACAGGTTTTAAATTATTCCAATTCCAATTTTTTTTCCTTCTCTCTGTAGAATGCGTGAAATTGGAAAAGTATACCGCTTTATTACAAATCTTGTTTCAGGATGAAAGGATGGGTCAGCGCTATTCAGATTGGGAGATTCCATTTTTTTTTTGTTCGCTTTTGCACTCTCTTCCCTCTGATCCGATTATCGCTGGTCACTACCCGGAAAATTCCGGTATCGTCACGGTCAAGGCTTGTACGATTTCCCAATTTGGTTATCATCACGTTAACTACGGTTTGTGGGTAAATAAATAATTTTTAAAATGATTAACCCTTCAAAAAAGGGTGACAAAATAACAAAAGGGTAGAATTGGGACAAAAGAGCGAAACTGTGGGTTAATGATGCTTTATTTTTGTGACCGGAACACTGAATAAACATCAAGAGGGAAATATTTACCGGAAAATCTTTCCTGTCATAAAAGGTTTTTTTTTTCTCCTCTTTTAGAAGTTTGAAACGTATGCCAAAAGGGAATAGATTTGCATTCCCACGTAATTTCCATTTCACCTCAGAGAGGCTTCTTTTCTCGACAAAACATCTGATTCCTGGTGGGAGATCTTACCGGAGATATAAACGGAATTTTAAATTCAAAACCTTTTTAGAAGATCAAAACCCCCGCAGGATTTCGCTCGAATTTCGGGGTGTGTGATAAAAACAGTTGATAAAACGGACGGTTGATAAGGTGGAAGTTGGCGTGATCCTAAACTACTTCTAATTACTGATGTGACAACAAGGCTTATCTCGTTGGTGACGCTTTCTTTAGTCCGGTCACGAAACAACTTTTTTTAACTCCCGTAACCCCATTTTTCAAAATTCTTTCAAGCAAAAAATGACATCAAACCTTTTAAACTTCTTCGACACCAAAAAAACCGTTTTCATTATTTTCTATAAACATTTTTAAATTTTTTTCTATTTTATAATTCCGGAAAATTTACTCCTGCCCTTTTTTTTCCTTTAATATAGACCTCAAGAATTCAAAAGGGGAATTGAACACGTACGAGCGAAAGAGGGAGAGGTGTGGAATAAAAAAAAACGCTTTTCCTGTTATTGACGTTTGTAAGGTTGATCGGTATTAGGCTCTTTTTTTTTTCTCCCCATTTCGACTAAAAATCTGGCAAGATTAAAAACTCATATCCGCCTTCACCTATTTGTCCTTTGGAAGGGAATGTCAACCGTCTACCGACAAAAGGGAAATATTAAAAGTAAGTTTTCATTTTAAAACTTTTTTTGGTTTTATTTTACAGAGATTACAATTTTTTTTAAAGTTGATGTTTCATTAAAGTGCAAAAATTTATGAAAACAATATTTAAATATAATTAATAATAATAAATGTCTTATACATTAAAACAAAATGAATTTCATTCTTCAAAACTCACAAAATGGACTTTTTTTTTTTTTTTTTTTTTTTTTTTGGCCTTAGTGCTAGCTATCAGCCATGGGTCGTTATTTTTTTTTTTGTAATTATCAATTTGTAAGAGGGTTTTCAAACTTAAGAGTTTATGGCTAGGTTCTTTAATGGATTTATAGCACTTGTTTTTTGGTTGATTTTTTATTCAGACATGTTTCGATCAAAACCCTTGATCTTCATCAGTGAATCTGTGAAACGACATAATTACTATAATAACAAAAGACCTTATTGTAATAAGCATGAAATTACTAAAAACATAAAGAGAGAGCACATTTGATAAATTTTTAAAAAATAGGTAGATACAAAAAGGGGTAATTAAAAAGTATTTAAAAACACTTTCACTTACAATTTTTTGGTGTTTTAATGATTACATCGAAAATATATTTTGTCCATCCTGGGTGTAAATTCTCTTTTTAATTGAAGCTAAAATAACATAAAATTTAATAACTATTACTTATTGTTGAACTCTTATTTTTACCATATTTTTTGGTTTCTCGATTACTACATTTTTTAAACAAACACATTTTTTCGATATTGTTTTCTCTTTCTTAAGAGTAACCAATTTTTAAAAAAAACCAATTTAGAGTAATAAAATTTAAATAATATAAAAATAACGCATGCTTTTAGAACGGAAACTTTTAAAACTATGAAAAAACAGTGGTGACTAGAATTTGTTTATTCTTTTAATTAGGGATTAGATTAAACATAAATAGATTTATTAATAAAAATTCTTGTTAAAAGGTAGTAAAAGTATAAATTATTGCTCTAAAAAATTAACTGTAGTATATTTTGTTATTATATTGACATTTTTTCTAAACCTAACAATGTCATTGACAATTTTTTACATGTCACACACGGGAAAAACTATGACACACACGGGAAAAAAAATTCTACAACCTCAACAACACCAATACTTAACAATTATTTTTTTTTTTTTTTTTTTTTTTTTTTTTTTTTTTTTTTTTTTTTTTTTATATCTTGTGGAGCCTACCTAATCTGATGAAAGATGTTAACGTACATGTTATTGATTTTTTCATTGGGCCCTCTATCATTTAGGGCTGATTCATTTTGAAAGATTTCAATGTTTTCTAAAATTAATCGTTTACTAAGGTTCGGTTCGATATGTAGTATTTTTGGATCATCTAAATTGAATGAGTGTAAAGTGGTTATACAATGTTTACTGAGAGCAGTACTAGGGTCTAGATTTTCTAGATTTCTAGATTGAAATCTTTCAAAATGAATCAGCCCTAAATGATAGAGGGCCCAATGAAAAAATCAATAACATGTACGTTAACATCTTTCATCAGATTAGGTAGGCTCCACAAGATATAAAAAAAAAAAAAAAAAAAAAAAAATAATTGTTAAGTATTGGTGTTGTTGAGGTTGTAGAATTTTTTTTCCCGTGTGTGTCATAGTTTTTCCCGTGTGTGACATGTAAAAAATTGTCAATGACATTGTTAGGTTTAGAAAAAATGTCAATATAATAACAAAATATACTACAGTTAATTTTTTAGAGCAATAATTTATACTTTTACTACCTTTTAACAAGAATTTTATTAATAAATCTATTTATGTTTAATCTAATCCCTAATTAAAAGAATAAACAAATTCTAGTCACCACTGTTTTTTCATAGTTTTAAAAGTTTCCGTTCTAAAAGCATGCGTTATTTTTATATTATTTAAATTTTATTACTCTAAATTGGTTTTTTTTAAAAATTGGTTACTCTTAAGAAAGAGAAAACAATATCGAAAAAATGTGTTTGTTTAAAAAATGTAGTAATCGAGAAACCAAAAAATATGGTAAAAATAAGAGTTCAACAATAAGTAATAGTTATTAAATTTTATGTTATTTTAGCTTCAATTAAAAAGAGAATTTACACCCAGGATGGACAAAATATATTTTCGATGTAATCATTAAAACACCAAAAAATTGTAAGTGAAAGTGTTTTTAAATACTTTTTAATTACCCCTTTTGTATCTACCTATTTTTTAAAAATTTATCAAATGTGCTCTCTCTTTATGTTTTTAGTAATTTCATGCTTATTACAATAAGGTCTTTTGTTATTATAGTAATTATGTCGTTTCACAGATTCACTGATGAAGATCAAGGGTTTTGATCGAAACATGTCTGAATAAAAAATCAACCAAAAAACAAGTGCTATAAATCCATTAAAGAACCTAGCCATTTAACAATAATAGCATCAAACCAAGAAGAAGAATTAAGAGTTTATAATCCCCCTCGCGTCAGTGGTGTTTTCCATCAGAAAAATCCACTTAGGTTCCTTAGATTCAATTTGGGGGCCGCCCGCTTTGAACCCTGGACCCCATAGATGAACGCCGTATCGCATTGTTTGGGATCAACGCCTTAACACGCGCGGCCACCACGACGCCCTGAAATGGACCTTTCGTTTGTAAGATTTTTAAGATTCTAACCAAATGAATGGCTATTCTGAAGAGCACTAGTGTGGAGCTGGCCCCGATGGGAGCTTCCTTAGAGAAAAGTACCAATATAGGAGGGGGAAGTATAAGGGAGGGGAAGTATAAGGGAGGGGAAGTATAAGGGAGGGGAAGTATAAGGGAGGGGAAGTATAACGGAGGGGAAGTACAACGGAGCGGAAGTGTAATGGAGGGCTAAGTGTAAGGGAGAGTAAAACGGAAGAGGAATTTTTTTTTTTTTTTGAAAAAATTTCCAAGTTTTTTTTTCGAAAATTAAAAAAAATAGTGGGATTTTCGCCAAAAAGAGGTCTCTTTAGTTAGGCGTGGAAGTACAGTAGACCCTCGTAATGAAAATAATGAAACGTTGCTGTTTTTTTATGCTCGATATTCTAGGAAGGTCATTAGCACCACCCTTATTGTCCTCACCGTCTTTTCGTTATCTCATTTCTCCGAAAAGTTTGTTTACAAAAATGATTTTTATTTCCTGTTTCTGTGAGTTCTTTAGTCTTTCTCGGTTTTTCGAAGGAATTTTTTGTCGAAACCGGGAACTAGTTCTCAGAAATAATATGTTTGTAATGCACAATTCTCATCTGTCATTCATCAATTTCAATTTTTTGTTTACTCACTACATAGGTACTTATGTTTTTAACTAAATAAATGTTTTTTTACATATTTATTTACTTTTTATTTAACGTTTAGAACCATAAAATGACCACGAAACTTCATAGTTACATCATTTTCGTTGCCAATAAAATTATTAAACTCTAAAAAAAACCCTCGATTATCCGTTTTTCGCGTTATCCGCGCTTGGTCGTAAATAAGTACGGATAAACGAAGGTCTACTGTATGTAATTTCTCCCTACTAAAATGATAATTAAAGTAAAAAAAATGATAATTTTTTTTCACCATAAATTCATAAAAAATATAAGGAGTAATTGGAGAAAATTTGGTGTAAATCGGACCAACGGTTCGGCAACAGCGAATTTTTAAAAAATTTCAAACAGAAAATTCAACAGAAGAAATTCAAAAATCGCCCTCGCCAGCTTCTTATTCACCGATTACAGAAAATTCGGTGAAAATCTGGTGAAAATCGGTTGAAAACTGTGGCCGTAAAGTGATTCGGAAAAAAAATGTTACGGACGGCGTACGGCCGGACGGCCGCGGCCGGCCCGAACCATAGACTCCGGGGTCCGGAAGACCCTTTCCCAAAAACCCGATGTGGAGGGTATCACAATAACTTCTTCAATGAAGTTAAAAACGTTGGATGTCGATTTTTTGGTAAGTCGGTTTTTTTGATAGATAAACCATCTGCGTCCCTTCCATGATTGACTCCAACCTTCAATTAGTTATTTTTCAAACCGCTAGATAGCCGATAATGCGCAAAAAGTGGGGCAAATCGTGCTTTGATTTGGTGGAAAAACGTTGTTTAACTCTTTAGTTTACCAGTTTCTCTGTAGTTTACGAAGTTCAATCTTCTGTAAAATTGAACTATGCTACATGCAACGTTTCTCGAGCGAGCTATTCAAATACATTTTCTAATTATGAATATTTTTTGAAAATGTTTTGGTTGAATTTGAATTTAAATTTGATTCATTTTGTTGATGAAATCTTTAGTAATTCCCGGTTGGGGTTAACTGGCAGTCCAATTCGAGACCATAACTTGAGGGTCTATGTTAATTACATATCAAAGTGGGTCTGGGTGCTCGCTATCGCTCTGAATTAAACAGAAGCTCGGGACATAAAGGCACAATATCACCATGTAAATGTCATACATATAATCCTCCGACCTCCCTCTTTACTAACCAAGGAGTTGTGTGTTTCCCTAAGTTAAATCGGAACTAGTGTTAATTTCAATTCAAGAGCTTGTTGGAGAGAGTGGGAGGGACAGATGAAGAAGGAGAAGGCTTTGTTCCATGCATGTTAATAAGATTTCTCGAGGCAGAGCCACAAGATAAATCTCGCGCGGCACTGGCTCGCCCGGGCTAGCACAATGGGAACTCTCATACTTTCAACAAAACCGCGCGCGACATTCAAGATTTACACTTCCTAATCTTAATGGTGAAGTCACCAAGTAACGATTCTAATGGGATAAAGATTACAACTTGAATAAAACATGAATATATCTCTCAAGATTAGAGGAGAGGAAATCTCACACTTTCTTCTCTCAAATATAGATAAATCGAAAGGGAAATTATTTATTTATACCCTGATTTTTATTTAGGTCTGTCGGTCAGAAAAAAAAGAAGACACATTGGCTTCGGGTTTACCATTATTTATAGCGGTCCCACAACTTGTGGTTTATTGGCCGCTGTCACTTTCTCATCTTCTTTATCCAACTGTGACAATCTTACTTTTTTTTCCCTCTAAGACATAGCATTAAATGAAAAATAAATTATATGAATAAAATAGTCTGCGTTACATTTCTACCATCAGAAATTCCAACAAGGGTAAAAAGTACTTGTTTGAAGAGCTTCCAACGAAAACTTCCTTAAAGAGAAGTAACAATATAGGAGGGGGAAGTATAAGTCGGTGGAAGTATAACGAAGGGGAAAGTATAAGGGAACGAAACGACGATATATTTTTTTTCAATTTTCCGAGTTTTTTTATTTTTTCATTTTCCGAGTTTTCCTTTTTCTTTTTATTTTTTTTTCTGAAAAATTTTTTAAGTTCTTTTTTTCGAAAATTTTTCAAAGTGTCGAGGTAGAAATAATGGGCTTTTTGGCCTAGGGAGATCCCTCTCGTACCGGGGGTGGAAGTATGAAATTTCTCCCTACTAAAAAAATTAATAATTTAAAAAGTGCCAATTTTTTTACACCAAAATTCGTAAAAAATATAAGGAGTAATTGGTAAAAATTTGGTGAAAATCGGACCAACGGTTCGGCCGCAGCGAATTTTTCAAAATTTCAAACAGCCATATCTCCGCTATTTTTTTGAAATTTCAAAAATTGTCAACAACATTCTTCTTCACCGGCTAAAGAAATTTGTGTGAAAATTTGGTGAAAATCGGTTGAAAATTGTGGCCGTAAAGTGATCCGGAAAAAAAAATGCTACGGCCGGCCGGCACCACAGACAAAGTTTAGATCGGTATAGATGCATATTCAAATTTATCCTTCGGGGTCTGGGAGACCCTTTCCCAAAAACCCGACGTAGAGGGTATCACAATAACTTCTTTAAGGAAGTTTTAAAAAAACAGTTTTTCGATTTTTTCCTACCTCTTTTAACCGAGAAAACCTCTTTTTACAAAATTTTTAGGTGTTTTCTTTGGTCGAGGGGCACCTTTGTCACATTTTTGAGGATTCATCACTTTTTTTGACATGTACGTTTTGTGTCTTTGGTAACTGAGAAAGTAAGAAACAATCCGTCGATATCATTAGGAAAAATCCATGCTTGATAAAATAATTATAGATACTAATTACGATCACGAAGAGGGAAGCAAATCAATCTTCTGACTTAATGATAATAATTAAACCCCAATCAATCATAAATTTTGTGTGTTTTGTGTCCCCTTTTTTTGTTCTTTAAATTAGTCGCTAAAACGTAGGTAGACAAAAGGGGGGTGTCGTGGTTCACGTGACCGGACTCCGGGAATGATAAGAGATAAAAGGTCGACCTCCCCCCCTCCTTAGCGCTTGTATAAACATTTGAAACCTCCTGTGGACGTGAATGGGTCGAATAGCTTCACGAAATTGAGGCGTGACGCATTCATTTCGCTACGCCGCGAAAGCCTTGTTTAACATGCACGACTTCATTGACTGTCAAAATTTAAGATATGATCGAATCGCATGAGACTAAAAAAACCAACATTTTAAAATTGATAAGAAAATCGCCAAAAGCGTCATCGATCATTTTCTCAAAAAGTTTTGATAAATTTTATTGGTTTTGTAGTCTGATGTAAATCAACAGAAGGGGAATGTCAAAGTGGACGTCAGTAGCAGTAGGCTCCAGGGCGAGTTTTCCTTTAATAAATTGCCGTTGATATTTTCCTCCTGAAATAAAATATAACCAAGGGATATGTCACTGTAGGAATAGCTGAATCTTTTTTTCTCTCTTTCTTTCTTGTCAACCAGCAGGACTTCCTTTGCCCAACTGAATTGCCGGAGACTTCCTCCGAAGGGGGTAAACAACATTAAAAAAGAGTTTTATTACTAAATTATTTCGACGGTGACATCTATTCTGCTTGGAGAGATTGGTCTGAGTTTAATCTGAGGATGATCTACAAAGGTTTCGTGGAAATTGGATCTCCATTGGTGTGCACTATTATTAAGCATGTACAAGAGATTTGAATGCAATATCGATCCTCCTTTAATCTCGACCCCCCTTCGGCGTAGCCTGAAACCTGCTTTGACTCGATTGTCAAATTGATTAAATTTATGATTACATCAGATAATTAAACTGAGGGAGGAAAACATGAAAAAATTGGCAAGCTTGGAAGAGGTTTTCTAATCTGACAAGAGGAAAGCCTGCCCTGAGGGTGTTTGGAAAGAGGCTACTCCTATAGATCTGACACTACCGCATACAAAGGTCCTCATCTCCTGTCAGAGGATCATATCAACTCACCTCCCTTATTTATTTTGACCACCCTTCTTCCATCCCGAAAAAGAACCTCCGAGAGAAAAATGGGTGGGGGATTGACGTGGTTGAAAAAAAGATTTATTACAAGAGGATCATTCAACTTGAAAAATCCTCCTGAAACTGACAGGTTTAAATAGAAAATTTTTTAAAAATATTTCAACTAAATTTGTAGGTGTAATTTAAAAGTAACATTAAGCAATAAGAAAGGAAGCCTCTTGGAGATGGAAGATAATCTAATGAAAAGTGAGGCATAACAGACGGGTTAATGGCTCAATAAAACATGAAACGCTAGCGTGACGAGTATCACTCGGAATTTAAAACAGACCTTATGCATTCTGTTTACATCAGATAAAACTCGAGAAGGGGGATACCGAAAAAAAAGAAAAACCCCTAATGATCATTCCCGTAGATTAATATTATTGTGACATTTCACACCCTTCACTAATTTTCTTGTCTTCGATAATGGTTTAGAGGCACGGAAATTCCGTAAGGAAATTTTCCTCAAGCCGTAAATGTGATTAAATTATATTATCTTGGAATTTTCCGATAGGTACTTGCTAAGAAAATATTTTAACATGGTAAATTAGAGGATAAATTCCTGACTAATCGAAATTTAGAGTTTTAGAGACACGTTTTTGCCTTACTGAGAGTAGTTGAGGACCAACAAAAATAGGATTATATAAAAATTTAGCTTTCCCGCAATTATAGCGTTAAAAACGCCCAAAATTCGAGATTTTTCACCTAATAATCGAATTAAGAGGCCTTTTTGCGGTAGACAGCTAGATAAAAAAGGCCGGTCTAGCCCATTTGGAGGCTGAGTGGCAGCCTCGTTCCTCCGCCTACCCTTCCGCCTTGCCAATCCCCTCCAGCTGTCCCACAGTCTTCGCTCACCTACCACCAACAAGCCCTTCCGCCAAGACACCTTTTTCTTTCGACTACATTTTTTGATGAACTATTAACTTTCTTAAAGAAGTTATTGTGATACCCTCCACGTCAGGTTTTTGGGGGAGGGTCTTCCAGACCCCGGAGGGTCAAAAAGAATATTGATATACTTTGTATGTGGTTCCGGCCGGCCGTAGATTTTTTAGAGCACTTTACGGACAGTTTTCAACCGATTTTCACCAAATTTTCACATAAATTTCTTTAGCCGGTGAACAAGAATGCAACGGTAACGATTTTTGAATTTTGAAAAAATGGCGGAGAAGTGTCTGTTTGAAATTTTAGAAAATTTGCTACCAAAGTATCACCAATTCTCCTTAAATTAAGAATTTTTGGCGTAAAAAAAAATTAGCATTTTTTTTAGTTAATAAAAGTTACAGAGGGAGAAGAATGAAAAAAAACGGATATTCCACGACCGGTTTCGGCGTAATACGCCTCATCAGGTGGACTATTTCCTTATTTTTCATTCTCCTACACTTTTTACTTGACTTCAGTTAGCCGGTATTATGGACGCTGCGGGAAGGTGGACAAACATTGAAAAAAATAAGGAAATAGTCCACCTGATGAGGCGTATTACGCCGAAACCGGTCGTGGAATATCGGTTTTTTTTTTTTCATTCTTCTCCCTCCGTAACTTTTATTAACTAAAAAATTAACGTTCCCCATTTGCGCGATTACGCATGAGCTAAAAGCCAAACAGTAAAAAAGAAAGAAAAAAAATTTACATTGAATATTATTTAGTAGAGAGAAATTCCATACTTCCACGCCTAACGAGAGGGACCTCTCTTGGGCAAAAATCTCATAATTTCTACCTTGATACTTAGAAAATTTTTCGAAATAAAAAGAATTTAGAAAATTTTTAAGACAAAAATAATTCCCTCTCCGTTATACTTTCCCTTCCTTACACTTCCTCCTCCTTTATACTTTCCCTCCCTTATACATTCCCCTTCGTTATACTTCCGTTCCCTTATACTTCCCCCTCCGTTATACTTCCCCCTCCTATATTTTTACTTCTCTTTAAGGAAGTTTTCGTTGGAACAATGAAACAATAAGACAAACAATGAAAAAATAAGGAAATAGTCCACCTGATGAGGCGTATTACGCCGAAACCGGTCGTGGAATATCCGTTTTTTTCCCATTCTTCTCCCTCTGTAACTTTTATCATCTTCAATTTTATTGCAAAAAATTTTCTAGGGCCATAAAATTGCTAGAAATTTCAGAAAATCTAGTTTTAGGGTTCTCTTAGCGCTTGATTTTGACAAAACGAGAGAAGCTCGTTTTTTGGGAAATTACTTAGGGCTGAGTCTGATTGAAGCCAACAAAATTTACTCGGGGAGGTGTTGAGAGAATGAAAAACCTGAGAATAAAAGACGCTTTTTTTAATTGAAAGGTAGATTTAATTTAAAGACCTTTGGAACTGTTAAAATAGTGGGGGGGAAAAATGAAAATGGCATTAAAGGCCGAAATGGTTTTCAATTCTTTAAAGGAGATTGCAGAGGCGGCTGCAGTTAGGCATTATAAATAACAGAGGGGAGGCCGACTGGTCCATTTTCCAACCCATACTGTCTAGACTGGCCTCTCTCGCTAAAATCAATTTCCGATCTACGCCTTTGGAAAATTTTCACTTTTAACTTTTCTTTATTACGTATCAATTTAGAATGTAACAGGGGTTGAAAGGGGTGGAGGAAGTTAACTTTGGCAATATGTGCTCAGCGGAGTTTAGGGGGACATGGAGCGTTGAGTTGGTATTTCACGTGACATGTGCCTTCCCGCTATGATTGGTAAAGTTTGACCGAGTCTGTTTGAGCTGAACTGACAGAAAGCTGAAGTGGGAGCACGATAGCGTAAAGAAGACTGCAAACAAGTGTCTCACAAAATTAATTTTTTTGAGCAGAGAAAATAAAAAGTTTGTTTGAAAACAAGGAGAATATGAGGTAGTAATTTAGCCTATATGAGTCAATATGAGGATGTTAGTTTGGCACAATGAGCCGACGTTCCCCGTAACTACCCCTGTGTACACGTCCTATTTGGCGCTCACGGTGAATAACAAGATTTAACCGCCCTCCCCTTTTTGGTTTACCAGTATCTCATCAGCAGCAGTACCCCCCGCCCAGTCCGCAGCCTGCTATTAAAAGTACAATAACCACTAACGAGAAGGGTGGGCGAACGGAGGCGCAGAGTAGGGTTAGTCTCCATTTTAATTAACCTGCGGTTAGAAGATAATGTTTCCGCGGGATTCACTTCTAATCTAATATTTACCTTAGGAGATAATAACGCTCAGGAACTGGCTGCGTCGCCACAATAAATCCGCTCTTCACGGATCCCTTTATAAACTCAACCATTATCGTTCCCTAACGCTCATAGACGGACAATATTCAGATAATTAATTTCTTGCCTTCTTCTTTCTCAAGTTTTTAATCCTTTGAGAGGATCTGATGAGTTCAAAAAAGGAGAAAAAACAAAGAGGGTCATAAATTACAAATTCAGGAAATAAGAAGCTTACTTTTATATTGCCTTCAAGCAAAAAAGGTCAACGACGTTCACGAAAATCAAACAAAACTTATATATTAGGTGTACAAAATGAAACTCGGCTAAAATCTACAAAATTCAAATTTACCCTGTGGCTGAGCTTCATTTTGTACACCTAATAAATAAAATTGTAGGAAATTTAATTCTCTATTTTGTACTTAATTATTTTTTTCTAGGATGCACCATTTTTGGAAAATAATTTTTTTTAAATAAATTTATCTTGAAAACAGTGCGTCCTAGAGAAAAAATGGATAGAATAAAAATTATAGAGAATTAAATTTCCAACAGATTTTATTTAGTGCATTTTTTCAATATCTGTAACGGTTTACGATTTACAAGCCTTTAAAAATTAACCTTCTTAATAGTTATAATTCAATAACCTTCTTACACGGAGAAGATGCACCATTTTCGTAAAATAATATTTTTTTAAAATAAATTTATCTTGAAAACAGTGCGTCCTAGAGAAAAAATGAATAGAATAAAAATTAAAGAGAATTAAATTTCCAACTGATTTTATTTAGTGCATTTTTTCAATATCTGTAACGGTTTACGATTTACAAGCCTTTAAAAATTAACCTTCTTAATGGTTATACTTCAATAACCTTCTTACACGGAAAAGGTCAACTTTTGATGGACTTTAACGCCTAAAATGTTTAAAATTTTGAAAAAATGAACTACTAGGTGTACTGAAACTCGGCTAAAATCTACAAAATTCAAATTTACCCTGTGGCCGAGTTTCATTTTGTACACCAATATTTCAATTAAAAGATCACTAATCATTGAAACATGATTTTCTTCATTAATAGAAACCTTATAAGCGTTTAATAATCCTGGAGAGGTGGAGAAGGGAAGATGAAGGGATGAAACGATCCTTGACCCAAAGCTTCCAAGGCTAATTTCCCAAAGGACAAGTTTGTCTGTAATTGCGACGGTAGGAGACGGTGTTTCGAGGGTGTTGGATCTGTGAAGAAAACGGGAGGAGGCTCAAACGTCTCATGTGTATCCTCATCCTTTCATCTTAACCTCAAAAACCAACAGTTTAAATTATATTTACTTTCTACTTATTCGTAGGCGTAAAAAGAGAGAGAGAGAGAAAAAACGCAATTTGAAAAGGACCCCTTATATCCGAAGGTCTCCTTATTTTATCCTCTTTCGCACAAAGAAAAACGCTTCGCAAGAATTTAATTAAGTTTTAATTAAAATTTTCTCATGCAGATGGCTAGAAAATTTGGAGCAAAAATGGGATTGACTATAGAAAGAGGTGTTTTTAACGTATTTAAAAAAATCCTTCTACATAAAGATTGAACCCATGTCCTTCTAGTTATGAATATTTTTGAAAGCAATTTTACAATTCGTTGTTTTTCAAATCGTTTCGAGCCAGAAAGGTGGGGAAGGCCGATGACAGGTGACCGTGCCAGGGTGGAAATGATGTGAAATATCGTTGTTTTGTTATCGTTGTTAAAAAATTTCCTCACGCTTATAAAAAAAAAGCTTTGACCCCTTTACCTTTTAATTTTGCTTTTGTATTTTTTCGTGGAATCAAAAAAATCAGTGCTTCGTACTTTAAATGTGTTCTATTTAGAAAATAGTTTCTTTCTTGTGTGAGCTGGGGTGAATTAAAAGAAACGATTTTTTTACCCAAAGAAAATTTATTTTGATAACAAAAAGGTCTGATTTTAACTTCCTTAAAGAAGATATTGTGATACCCTCCACGACGGGTATTAAGGGAAGGGCCTTCCAGAGGGTCAAATCGAATATTGATCTTTACCGATCTCAACTTTGATCGTGGTTCCGGCCGGCCGTAGGGCCGGACTTATGCAAAAATCCCATTATTTCTACTTTGATACTTGGAAAATTTTTCAAAAAAAGAAAATTATTATGAAAAAAAAAATCCCCTCCGTTAGACTTCCCCTATTTATACTTCCCCTCTTTTATACTTCCCCTCCGTTTTACTTCCCCCTCCTATGTACTTCCCCCTCTTTTACTTTACTCTTTTTAACCTTTTTTTTTTTACTTTTTTTACTTTAACTTTACTTTACTTTTACTCTTTACTTCCCCTCCGTTTTACTTCCCCTCCTTTATACTTCCCCTCACTTATATTTATCCCTCCTTTATACTTCCTCCTCCTTTATAATTCCCCCACCTTTATTCTTCCTCCTCCTTTATAATTCCCCCACCTATATACTTCCTCCTCCTTTGTAATTCCCACATTATACTTCCTCCTCCTTTGTAATTCCCACACCATTATACTTCCTCCTCCTTTATAATTCCCCCACCTTTATACTTCCTCCTTTATAATTCCCCTCCGTTATACTTCCCATCCTATGTACTTCCCCTCTTTTACTTCACTCTTTTTAACCTTTTTTTTTTTTTTTTTTTTTTTTTTTTTTTTTTTTTTTACTTTACTTTATTTACTTTTTTTTACTTCCCCTCCGTTTTACTTCCCCTCCTTTATACTTCCCTCTCTTATATTTATCCCTCCTTTATACTTCCTCCTCCTTTATAATTCCCCCACCTTTATTCTTCCTCCTCCTTTATAATTCCCCCACCTATATACTTCCTCCTCCTTTGTAATTCCCACACCATTATACTTCCTCCTCCTTATAATTCCCCCTCCGTTATACTTCCCATCCTTTATACTTCCCCCATCTTCCCCTCCTTTATACTTCCTCCTCTTTATACTTCCCCCTCCTTTATACTTCCCCTCCCTTATATTTATCCCCTCCTTGTACTTCCAACCCTTTGTACTTCCCCCCTTTATACTTTCTCTTCCTTTATAATTCTCCCACCTTTATACTTCCTCCTCCTTTATAATTCCCCAACCTTTATACTTCCTCCTCCTTTAATTCCCCCACCTTTATACTTTCTCTTCCTTTAATTCTCCCACCTTTATACTTCCTCCTCCTTTATAATTCCCCCACCTTTAACTTCCTCCTCCTTTATAATTTCCCCACCTTTATACTTCCTCCTCCTTTATAATTCCCCTCCCTTATATTTATCCCTCCTTTGTACTTCCCCTCCTTTATACTTCCCCCTCTTTATACTTCCTCCTTTATAACCTTTTTTTTTTACCTTTTTTACTTTTTTTACTTCTTTTACTTTACTTTACTTTCTCTTATACTTCCCCACCTTTATACTTCCCCTCCTTTATAATTCCCCCTCCTTATACTTCCCTCCTTTATACTTCACCATCATACTTCCCCCTCCTTTATACTTCCCCCTCCTATATTTTTACTTTCTTACGGAAGTTTTCGTTGTAAGCTCTTCAAACTTGTACTTTGTCGAAAAATTAAATGGTGAAAACTAATTCCCCAACCAGCCATTGACCTAGTTAGGGTTTTCACAGTTTTTACACTCAAAAATAGTAAATAAACAAATAAAATAATAATAATAATTAACATAAAGGAAAAACTAATTTTGATCAATATACATTGTTTATTTTTTGGAGGTAAAAAAAAAATTGAAGGCTCTTAAATTTTTAATGGTGAATTGTTGAGTATATTTCAGTCGTTATGTCTTTAATATTTTATGGATTTTTAAAATGATACAAAATGAAACAAAAATTTAAATTTAGGTATGACTTTTCTAACCTTTCCAAAGATAGAAGTATTGTGACACCCTCCATGAATAAAAAAGGGTCTTCATGAAGTTCCCTTCGAGGACAGCTCCATATAAGTACTTTTCTATTTTAAATTATCATTATTGTTTTAAAAATTCATTTATTATG
This sequence comes from Orius insidiosus, assembly GCA_014119065.1. Classification (NCBI taxonomy): domain Eukaryota; kingdom Metazoa; phylum Arthropoda; class Insecta; order Hemiptera; family Anthocoridae; genus Orius; species Orius insidiosus. The sequence goes on from JACGAQ010002447.1 coordinate 29,533, forward strand.
ACGGGGTTATGTCGTTGTATATAAATAATAAAAATTGTTAGGTGCAAAAAATAAGTTATTTAAGAAGAAAAAATTAGGCTAAATAGAAATTAAGGGAGAGAAAAAATAAAAATAAAAAAATAAATTTGGAGCGCGAAAGGGGTTATTAGAATCGATGTTGGTGATGCCGTCGCCCGTGCGGGGCGCCACCTTCGTTTTATAAAAGGTGGGAAGAGCGTGGACTTAGCCAGTGTCTCATCCGTTGCTCGACCGTCGGGACCGTTCATGTTCGCGTGTTTGTGCCACAAGTGCGAAGTTTAGAGCATGTTCGAAACCACATTCTCGACTATTCTCCTCACCACTTTTTGACGTCGACCATACTTTATACAGGTCTGTCTTATCTCAAAATAATATGTCCATCTTACTGTTCTCAAAATTTTCAAAAACTTCGTTTTTTTTGACATTTTTTGAATTTGAAATTTTTTCTTTTTTTATAATCTGAACACGATCGAATTAAATTATACGTCGTTATTTTGTCGTACAAAACGATTGATGGATTTTTTTAAATTAACGGCTTTGGCACTGTTATTTTAATGGAATCTCACGTAAAGATCTTAGTGGGGAAAAAAAAAATATAAACGTTGGGTAGAAGGGCGGCCTTGGGTATCGACACTAGTTGCGTTTGTTATCGGCACAGAAGTTAAATGGTGACCGGAAATTCGGGTCGGTTAGACCATGTGTAGGCCGTATTATTTCCGCTTTCGACGAATAACGATTTTTTCGTTTTAATCAATTGATTTAAATTATCGCCCCTACTGTCCCGAACCACTGGAGCCCGTTTCCTACAAGTGTGCGAACCGTACTTCCGTAACTATCGTACTTTACCGGCTTTTTTTATATAAAAGATATTTAATAGTCTGGGATATGTTAAACTGAATAAAGTATCGTTCTGGGAATACATAAAGTTTCCCACGGTGTGTTTACACGTTCGAACACGTGATTTGGTACCCCTATGAAGCATCTCTTCCGTTTAAACCCGAAAGTGCTTAAATTTTGTTCTCCCTTTAGAATCGTCCTCTCGAAACTCGGTTAACAGGCTTCCAAGGTCGTCGGTATTATCACCCGAGTTCAATCCGACGTCCTCTTCATTAAAAAGTTGTCAAAGTGCTCCTTTTATACGGGAAATAGAAATTTTTATTCAAGAAATACTAACTAGAACCTTATTTCTTTTGATATTTATGCAAATCCATTTACTCAGTTCATTTTAAACAATAAAAAATATAATTAAACTAGGAGGAAGAAATGACTGTGATAACGGGTATCTCCGACGCGTTTCGGCTTAAAAAGCTTCGTCAGGTAAGCTATTCCCTCTATCACAGGTACAGTGAAAAGATAGAATAAGCTCACCTGAGGAGGCTTTTAAAGCCGAAACGCGTCTGAGATACCCGTTATCACTGTCATATCTTCCTCCATTATTGGTTAATTTGATAAAATCACCCCCCTTGCGGAATACACACGCAATAAAAATTAAAATGTAAAAATAAAAAAGAATGTAACAACATTTTAGTTACTAGGTGTACAAAATGAAACTCGGCTAAAATCTACAAAATTCAAATTTACCCTGTGGCTGAGTTTCATTTGTACACCTAATAAATAAAACTTGTAGGAAATTTAATTCTCTATAAATTTACTTAATTATTTTTTCTAGGATGCACCATTTTCGGAAAAAATTTTTTAAAAATAAATTTATCTTGAAAACAGTGCGTCCTAGAGAAAAAATGAATAGAATAAAAATTAAAGAGAATTAAATTTCCAACAGATTTTATTTGGTGCATTTTTTCAATATCTGTAACGGTTTACGATTTACAAGCCTTTAAAAATTAACTTCATAATGGTCATACTTCAATAACCTTCTTACACGGAGAAGGTCACTTTTGATGGACTTTAACGCCTAAAATGTTCAAAATTTTGAAAAAAATGAACTACTAGGTGTACAAAATGAAACTTGGCTAAAATCTACAAAATTCAAACACTTTGGCTGAGTTTCCTTTTGTACACCTAATATTTTAAGAAGTGTGTTGAGGCGTCTGGTCATTGCTAAACGTTGAATTTCGACCCTCCTTTTGTAAATTTCATAGAATTCAGTTTGTCACAATCATACCGATATAAAAAAATGTATACAAAGAGCTATTTTTGTTTTTGATTTTGTGAGAAAACAATGCCCCCCTTTGTTATTTTGGAATTATTTATCAGTTTTCCTTGGTAAAAAAATGAGTAATTTAAATATTTCTGATTTTTTTTCCTTATCGTATGAAAGGACCGTATGTTTGTGGTAAAAACGGTAATTTTCTGCGATAAACATTTGAGGGGTACGAAGGGCGAACTCGACATCGGACAAATTTTTTTAACTTCCTTTAAGAAGTTTTATTGTGATACCGACGTCGGGTTTTTGGGGAAGGGTCCTCCAGTTTTTTTTTCATTTTCAGATTCTAGACCTCTTGGTAATACACCTATATAATTTTTATGCTGAGTTCGCCATTTTTTCCCCTTTAAATACGTGAAAACCGAAACTTTAAAATGCGAATATCTCGAAACTACGTTTTTGTCGAGTTCGCCCTTCGTACCCGGAGCGCCTCATTTGAATAAGGTTTTCTTGGCCTTAATATTCTGGAAAATCGCTCATTTTAAGGCGAAAAGGTGGTGTTTAGGACCAAAATATTGTAGAAAGGTGTTTTTGTGGTAAATAAACGAAAAAAAAGGAGTTCCTAGGCCGATGGACCACATACTACCTTCAAAAGTGACGAAATGGTGTTTTTTGGCTGTAAAAAAATTCATAAAAAAAATCTGAAAAATGGGTTTTCTTTTGCCGAAAAATCGAGAAAAATTGGGTTTTCTTGGCTACTTAGGAAGACGCCAGAGAATCTTCTGAAAATTGATTTTTAGTCAATCATTAGCGAGTTAAAAAAAATTTAAATTTTCTTCCTTTCAAAACATAAAATTGAAGAAAACAGCCACTAGGTAGTAGAGGCCTTCTGCCTCATAACTGTACATTTTTTTAAATTTAAAATACGAGGAAATCTTTAATTTTGGCCCATTTGTCTAGAAAAACGCCAAAAAAAAAAAAAAAAAAAAAAAAAAAAAAACAGAAGAAAAGGTTAGTACGACGGAAAAAGGAGTTTTTGAGGCTTTTTCTTCTAAGAAAGCGCAAAAAAGTCCGGTAAAATGTGTATTTCTCCGCTGATAGCCAATAGAAAAGCTTGTTGTTTTGGCAAAAAAAAGTTGTGTCCTTTTTATATTTAAATGCCAAATAAAATAGTCGTTTTCTACCTCACTCCGCTCCACTTAGCGAAATTGACTCGATAAAACCAAAACAATTTTTTTTTTCTCATAATACCTCAAAAGAATAATAGAATCAAAATGTATTTCGCTTTAGTCGATGGATATTTTACCTTAAATTGTAGTATTCCAGTGAATATAAATGGGCATAACAAAGGGCCCTATAATGTTCGGAATTCTTTTTCCGATCGTATCGATATAGGATGTACCTTTTTCTCTTCCTCTCTGCATAAAAAAGGGTAGTTTTTGATGTTTTAGACAGAAGAAGAGAAATACTTTCATGGTTTTATTATTAAAGTTTATTAAATTTGTTAAAAAAGAAATTTCCGAAAGTGTTCTATCCCTGTCTTCTCGTCTTAAAAAGGGCCTAGCCCTTAGGACGAGAATACTTTCGGTGAGAATAGAGTTTATATTTTTTCTTTTCTTTATTTTTCGGACGAGAATACTTTCGGTGAATTAACTCCTCGTTTTTTTCAAAATTTGATTGATTATTTAAAAATTTTGTAAAATCCCCCCCCCAATAATATCGTCGAAATTTCGGGGTTTTGCATGGTGGGGTGGAAAAATTTCCCAAAATATGATGAAATCAATTTTCAAAATAAAAATGATAATTTTTCCATGCACTCCCTAAATTCTACCTAATCTCTCAACTATTCCTCACCGTCCACATTAGCAAAGTATATCGTTTTTTTGTATATCCGTCAAAATTTAGTTGCCATTTTTTCCCACTATTAAAAAGAAAAAAAGATATGCAATTAGGAAGTGCTAGAATTTTAATCATTATCGATAGTAATTAGAAAAACTATTGTATTCTTCTATCTGTATGAGTAAATCTACATAGATTTAAATTTTCTCATGTTAAATCTTTTCAAGAATTTTTAAAATAAGAAGGTACCTTGTTTGATCGTTCATTTCCTATAAATTAAGAAAAGTCTTCAGTTATTTGGTTTCCTTAATCAAGTAACCTGTCCTTGATTTTTGAGCTAATGCGTTTAAAATGGGCGATGTGTTATTACAAATGACGTAGGCGATTTCGTGCAAAAAGGATTTGGCTTCACTGAGAAATTTTTATATTTTAGCCCCTGGCGATACTTAAAAGTGGAAACCGGGAGAAACCGCCGGGTTTTCCCCGATGCTTCGTGTCCTCCTTATCGGTTATAACGTACAGAAATGCCCGAAAAATACCTACATAACTGAATTAGTATTCAGAAAGAATAATTATGGAATTCTCAATCTGTTTTTCGACTTTTTCCCAACATTTAGGCACAATTTCGCCAAACAAGTCTTTTTTTTTGCTAAAAATTTTGCAGCAACATGGAGAATACGAATTTTATATGAATGAGTCAGATTCCAAAAAAAGAGAGAAGATTCGACTTAACAGTAATAAAACGTAGAACAAAAGTATTTTCAAAGCCAAGCCCTCCTTGACAACGACTCTGAAACTTACGCTTTGAATATTTTATGAGAATGGCACAAAGAAGACAAAAAAAAGAAGAAAAAACTTAGCTTATTAATTTTGTTTTAATGAGCAATCAATTGACTGGTGTTGAACAATTGGTTCCAAATAAAAGTTTCTCATTTTTTATCTTCCTCAAAGTAAGTTACTGTAATACCCTCCATGCGGGGTCTTCAAAAAGGGTCTTCCATACCCCGTAGAGGAAAATTCACTTGTCGCTCATAAAATTGTCTGTGGTGCCGACCGTCCGTCTGTCCGGTTTTTTCTTCTACTTCTTTTTCTTTTCTTCTTCTTCTTCTTCTTTATTCCTCTTTTATCGGAGCGATAAAATTTTAAAAAGATTTTTCAAACTGAAAAGAGTCAACAGTAAAAAGACTATGATCTAATTAAGAGAATGTAACCTTCACTTTACTTGGTCATACCAATTACCGAGTTCATTTTCGAGTTGAAAAATAAAACCAGAAAATGGAAATTTTTATAAATTACTTAAAACATCCAAAAAACCCCATTTTACAGACTCGTTAAAATTTAATACTTTGACCTTCGAGCGTACACGAAAGAAATTTTTAACTCGGTAATTGATTAAGCACTTTGTTTATTCCTTTAATTTAAAACATTGCCTAAAAAAATTCCACTGGTAAGTTATTAAGAGGAAGAGACTTTGGTGTTTTAAAAGACATTCCGGCGTCTGCTTGCATTTTTTTTTCCCTCCCTGAAGATTCGTTTGGTCGAAGAACGCATTGAGACGCCTAAAGTGGGGAGGTCGACCTGTCTTCAGGAGAAAAAATCCCCAGTTCTTGAAGAACACGGTCACATTCAGCATCCTCTCGACATAAATTAATTGTTTTAACGGTAAGTCCAGTATGGAAAAAGTTGATCCTTAATTGTTTCAAAATTGCAGTAAAATAATCATTTATAAATTCCTCAATTTTGGTCTTAATTTAAATATTTAACTTTTGCGGATAATGATAAAAATATTTGAGTGATTGCCTTGACAGCAACCTGTCATAAAAATTAAAAAACCAAAAATGAGGCGGCGAATTGAGGAGCAACGGTTGAGGTTCTAGGATACAGCGTGTTTAAAAGTAAAGAAATAATTAAATAATTACAATTGTTACTGACTAAAAGATAGGCTTACTATTAGACCTACTAATTATGATTTTATAACTAATATTTTGGCTTATACCATACATCGAGGGTAACAAAATAATTTTCTTTTGAGAAATTAAAAAAGATTTGGTAATACCTGAGAGCCAATTCGTTGCTTCAGTGACCATCAGGGTCTGGAATATTCCAGATTTTCTAAGCTAATTTTTTTCCCTTCGTTGTAACTTCAGCATGAATATTTATTTCTTTTATCAGACTTAGTGATTCTTTTTGAATAATTATTGTGTAAGTATTTTATAATTAATTTTCCCTCGGAGTTAAAACTTGAGGAACATGTTAGGGATAGTTATACAATTCCCTGTTGATTGGCTAAGTCCTTAGCTAGCATTAAACTTTATTTCGCGTGGGTAACACTATTGGTGATACAAGAAAATATATTGTACTTTTATATTGGTAGGCCCGATTTCAGGTCGAAGGCACCCCTTTTTTCCGCCCTAGGCCAAGGCCAAGACATGCCATTTTAGGAGTTTTCTGCGAAATGATCGTTTTTGATTGTCCATCTGCACCCTTCACATCAGTTTTTATATTTAGGCAAAGAAACTACTTTTTCAGTCTTCTATTTTTTCTCAGCGTTTTGGCTTAGAAAATCCCCATTTCACCAAATTTTTGTTGTTTCTGGATCTTGGGCAAGTTTTCCTCATTTTTAGGACGAAAAACACCCTTTAGAAATGGCCAATTTTAAAAATAAATAAAAACTATCGCTCCAATATTGAGAAAAAGCATCCAAGTTTCTTCAAAATATTTATCGATTACATGGAATTTTAAGTGAAATCAACATTAAAAGGTTTCCTAGTTGGGAAACGGTGGTAGGGAGAGGGAAAATACCCGGTTTTTTCGGATCGAAAACCCCCTCGTTCCAGAGACTGGAGGTCGTTTTTAAAAAGGCTCGAAGACCCCGAAGACTCCAAGTCGTTGTGTAGTGTCCATCGAGTAAGGATTAATTTTTTTCCCCAAAAGACGAGTACCGTAAGTTTTTTTTTAAATTCTACAACTCTAGAAACTGATAAAAATTCCCAAAAAAAAGTTGTTGACCAAAATTTTAAAGTTCAATATCAAGGAGGACGAGAAAAAATAATACAATAAAAAAAACATGAAATCAAGCCGGTTTGATGGCTGGAAAGTTCATTACAAAAAGAGATCAAGTGTTTTATTTATTACTTTTTATTCCGGTAATAAATTCTAGCATCTATTGCTCAATTGTTTAGCAATTTTATTTTAAAGTGACAATATTATTAAAGAAAATATTGAGGCAGAAATGCCGAAGAGATGGCATCACCTTACTCGCGACATTTTTTAAAATTAATTATTCTTTTAACCACAAGGTTGGAGAAAGTGTATCAGTTTTGAGAGTAATTTTATTGAGTAATTATAGGTTTAGCGGCTGTTTTTCATTCATAAATAAAAATTTGCGAAAGGGGTCCAGTGTGAAGGACGTTGCTCGACCTTACCCGCGGCGGTCTTCGGTCTTCCCCACTAGAAAGGCCCAGGATTAAAAAATATTTGCATTTTGAATTTTTCGCCATTTACAAATTTAAAAAACAGAGGTGGAAGTGTGAAATTTTTTTGAGGTCTTCTGCCACACCCACGTCTTCGGTTGACTGTCAACAGAAAAGGGTTATTCAACGTTTCTTTTGTAGAGGCGTTGAGGCGCATCCGAGACTACTTTTTTAACCGACTTTCTCTTTCGGGATCGGACTTTATGGAATGTAATTACATTAAAAACAGTATGTCAGAAAAGAGGGGAAGCGGTGACAACCTATAGTTAACCCAGTTGTAAAAAAACTAAAATATGTACTTCACATAACTGCCGAGGAACAAAAATTCTGTTCCGTCACGCTGAAAAACTTCCGTCTTCGAAGAAACTGGCGGCCCTCCCAAAAAATCGATAATTAATGCGTCCTTATTGAGACTTAGGAAGTGTTTTTAGGAGGTCTTTGGCCTTCAACAATAAAATATGCCAATTATACGCTTCTTTTGTTAAAAAAAGGTTTTATCTCATCAAACAAAGGTAAAGATCCAGTCGTGATGCTTTGATTTCAAGAACTTCCTGGCAGAATAAATTAAAGATTTTTAATATATTCCCCCATCGAACCCTGTTAAAAATTTACTGCTTCTCACTATTGTTGCTCCTGGGAAATTCTGTCTGCCCTTGGGGCTTATTTACTTTTTTTACCGTCGCCCCAGTTTTGGGCCATCATCCTTGATTTTTATTTTGACGTTGACTACTAATACGTCGCCATGGTCATTATTTATTGGCTGATGATTCTTGTACATATTGATAAGGAATAAGTCCTGAAGGCTCATTGCCCACTTTTCGCCATAATTCTTGAACTAGATATTCTAGTTTTATTGCATGAAGTTGTTGCGTTATTTTTATAAGTTTTTATCAGAATGTAGTTATGACATAAGTAGTTGACTTGGTTCGCCGTGCGTGAAAACAGTTTAAGCACCAGTAAATTGGTTCATTACGAGGCTCTATAAATGAAATACGCCTACGTCAGGACTTTCATAAATGAGGGAAAATTTAAAATTCATGACCAAAACTACAGCAGCCAGCTGATCTTTTTTTCACAGCCAACCTTGCAACGTCATTGTTGAGAATTTACCTAAAATGAAAAATACGTTTTAAAAGTTTCTGACCTTTTTTTAAAATGAATGTTAGGTAAATAAAGGATATATGCATTATGTTATTCAACAAGTGAAATTTTTAACTACATTTTAATCTTTTCTTGATGGTTCGCCGAAAAACAAAAAGCGATGGGTCGGAAATAGCCTTGATTTACTAATGGTTTGAAATTTCTGTTCTTCTAAAAAAAATGGTTCATTTTGCTATTTTTGATGAAATTTAAAGGGGCTATAGAAGTTGTGGAGTATTTAGTAGGTTACCTCTGATCAATAAATTATCTTATAAATTTTCTCTTCTATAGGTGGCAGTTTTCGAAAAATGGATACTACAGGTTCGGAGATAGTCGAGTTCTATAAAGGAAAATCGATTTTCATAACAGGAGCTACTGGATTCGTCGGTAAACTTGTTGTTGAACAACTACTGAGAAAATGTGAGCCAAAAAAATTATATTTGCTCATCAGAAATAAAAAGGATGTTGACCCAAAGCAGAGACTTCGAGAAATGTTTGACTTGCCGGTAAGTCACGATTGTTTGTTTTTAATTTATTGTTTTTAATAGATGTTTGAAAAATTAAAAAAAGAGAGGCCTAAATATTTGGATGTTGTCGAAGTTGTCGATGGAGACTCTTCAAAGCCTGATCTCGGCCTGAATAATGAAACAATGGCGACGTTGATTGATAAAGTGGAAGTCGTTTTTCATGGCGCCGCCACCGTGAGGTTTAACGAACATATTAAAATTTCCACAAATATAAACGTGCGGGACGAAAAATCTTCTGCTGCTCTGCCGAAGGATGGCGAATCTCAAGTCTTTCGTCCACTCCACCGCGTTTTCGCACTGCACCCGGAAGGAAATTGACGAAGTCTTTTGAAACTCCAATGACTTGCGACAACCTTGTCAAATTCACCGAATGCGTCAGCGACGAAAAAGCGGCCAAAATGACCCCAGAGTAAGTCTTTTTCTAAAAAGAAAAATTTTATTCAAACTTTTTAGGATTATGGAAAATTGGCCAAATGCTTACTCGTTCACCAAAGCGGTTGCAGAAGATGCAGTCAAATCGTATGGAAAAGGCTTGCCGATTGCTGTTTTTAGACCTGGAATAAGTAATTATTTTCTTACACTGGGTATTACCTGGGTGCAGCTTTCGAACCAGATGAATTCCCTTAGCAGTCGTTTCCCTTTGCCAAAAGGCGCTCTGGAGTTTTACTAGGTGATTAAAAAGGTTATTTTAATTTTAGTTACGAATACAAGAAGTGAGCCTACGAGAGGATGGATAGATAACCTCTGGACCTGTAGGACTTTCGATGGGTCGGTCTCGGCGTTATTCGAGTTTTCAGAGGAAACCTAAAAGCCAAAGGGGCTTGGTTCCAGCAGATATGGTTGTAAACGCTCTCATCGCTGCTGGATACAAGACTAGTTTGATGGGGTACGTTAATTTTATATCAATAATTCCTTTATTATGTGGTTTTTAGACCTACAAATGATATTGCGATTTACAATTACGTACCTGCCGATGAGAATCCCGTAACCTGGGGCGAATACATGAACCAAGCGATAAATTTTGGCAAAGAGATGCCTCCTTCAAGAGCACTTTGGTACTTTTCCCTAACAATATGTAAAAATCAATACTCCTTTATATTCCTCCACTTTTTATTACACATTCTCCTGCGTTATTCATCGACGGAATTTTAATCGTTCTCAATAAAAAGCCACAGTAAGGAAAAGTCTCCTCTTTTTCAAAACTAAAAAATTTTTTTAGAGCGATGAAAATTTATCAAAAAATAGGCACCCTTTCTGATGCCATTAGCTACTTTAGCCTTCGAGAATGGAAATTTCACGACAACAACGTTCAAGCCCTCTGGTCAGGATTGAATAAAAAAGACAAAGAACTTTTTGATTTCAACATCCGAGCACTCGATTGGCCCTCATATATCGAAACTATAGCATTCGGCCTCAGACTCTACCTTCTGAAAGATCCTGTTGAAAATATTCCTTGGTCCAAAAAACGATTTTTTTGGTACGTCCAAAAAATAAATTATTATCAAAGTAATTTTTTTTTTCAGGCTTCATATTATTCATCGAATATTCCAATTAGTAATCTGCTTATGTATACTAGGATGCATCATGTGGACCTCAAAATTCCTTATTTTTTCATAAGTCTCAATATTTATGTTATTTTTATAATTCTTTGCCTCTTGCCTTTATTTTATTTCTTTTGTAGCAAACCTTATAATTTCCTTGATTTGTAAGAGTATTTGTTTAGCTAGTCATTTTTTTAACTTTTTTTATGTCTTCTTATTTACAATATTGTTTATTTTGTAGTAATTACAAGTTCATATCTTAAGGTCAAAAATAAATAAAACCACGCAATTCCGTGTTATGAATGCCTTTAAAGCCATTTTCTTCCATCCATGAGTTTTAAAAGTATTTTTAAGAAAAATACTTGTTTGAAGAGCTTCCAACGAAAACTTCCTTAAAGAGAAGTAAAAATATTGGAGGGGGAAGTATAACGGTGGTGACGTACAACGGAGGGGGAAGTATTCGATAACGGAGGGGGAAGTATAACTTTCGAAAGTATAAAGGGGGAAGTATAAGGAGGGGAAGTTTTTTTTTTTTGTTTTTTTTCGCAAAATTTTTCAAGTTTTCTTTTTTCGAAAATTTTCCAAGTTTTTTTTTTTTTTTTCGAAAAATTGTCTAAGTTTTTTCAAGAAATTTTCTAAATTTTTTTTAAATTTTCCGAGTTTTTTTTATTTAAAATTATTTAAAATTTATTCAGAAGCCCCTCTTCGACAAATCATACAAATCCAATACATTTTCATGACCAAAAAAGTAGTTCACCTCATTTTTTATTTACTACAATAATAAAGAGAAAAATTCCATTGTTTACAAATATAAGAACATTATAATTTCCTATTATTCAAAAACGAATGATCAATCGATTTTTTTTTTTTT